>JAKSZP010008100.1:0-137659 GCA_022478985.1 Massospora cicadina | reverse complement strand
AAGTCAGCGCGACAGCAACAATTGTTTGTTTTGACTAGACTTGATTACAACTTTTTTATCCAATTATTTAAGTGATTAAAATAAAAAATTATGGAAGGGGTTTTTTGCTTATGTATATGAAATAAGTTTAGAACTAAAACCAACCCTAGTGAGCTCAGAGACAAAGTCAACAATCAAAACTTTAGTATGCTTGAGGTTATTTTATATAAAAACCCTGTTATTGATAATGTTTTTGTATGCTTTGTCAATGTTACTTTCATCAAACATAACTTTGTATCTTTGTGTTTATTAACCTGTGCACCTGAACCTCTATGCCCCTGAACCAATTCTGATAATGCAAAACTTGGTTTTTCATTGTTTTCTTGAGATAATGGCCTTATGACCTTGTTGTCATAAGACACCTATCTCAAATAGTTGGAAATTGGAAAGATATCTCAGAAGGTGTGTAAATCCATGAACTAATGGCTATTTACTTGTGCACCAATAATTAAACTGGTACCTTAGACTTTATTCCTCTTCTGGGTGAGCACCACGAGGCTAAATGTTTGGATCCATTTACTCGTTTTAGATATTAACTCTCTTCAGCTCTCTTATTCAAATGCACAGGTTACTTGTATGTGCGCTATTCAACTTGTTATTATTATATGAAAGTAGTTGTATGAAGACTATTACTCTAGGTGAGCTTCTCTATTTAAGATGTCTATTAGGGACAACGCCAAACTGTGCTTGTCCTAATCTTGAATGGTAATTAGTAATAACTGTAGAACTTCTTCCCTCTTTAGTAAAACTTAACCTAAGATTAGGTTCATTGGTTCTTCTTCCTTTTCATCACGCAGAGTCCGCTTAAATAGCTATAATATAGACAAAGGATCTTCTTATTCTTCCAAAAACTCTAATTACAAGAGGAAATTCAGACTAAATTATAAAAAGTATTTGAGCTTTTCTTATCATTTACTTATAAACAAAAATGGATAAAATATATAATGGTACAAAATAATGTGACTCATCATAGAACATAGAAGTGCTAATGTGTGACAACAGCTAGCCAGTCATCTTAACTATAATTTATTAACCATCAATAAGAAACATTTCTACAATAACAGGATGGTCTTATGCATGAAATTAAGAAGTGCTAATGTTTGACAACAATTAGCCGCCATATTCTTCACAATTGATATCAATCTCAATCATGTATCTTCTTACACCCAAGTGATGTTCCAACTCACTTCAAAGTACTGAAGACAAGTAATATTTTGTGTCATGTCTACCTGCCATACAAGGATTTTGGGCAACCTTGCCATTTTACACCCTAATACCTGTAATCCTAGGTTGAGCAAGAACTGGTATGTTTTTATTTTATTATTTAATCAAGGTAAGCCAACCAGGTGATAGACATTACCAAACTAAAAACTTAAACCAAAAATAACATAACTAATTGATTCAAATAAAACGCCCAAATGAGCAATTAAATGAATCACACTGAACAAAAACTACCAACCAGGTGGGCAGCGGAGACTTCTTATCCCTCCATGGTGGAAGGGGAGGGGGATTGTGGGGCTCATCTTTGGCAGCAGCTATCTCTTCCAAGAGTAGGGTGCACGTCAAGGCAGATAGAAAGGGCGTCAGGGCATTGGCAGTATGTGGTTTGATGTCTTTGATGATTGGTACTTACAAGCAATTTCCAATCTTAAAAATGGCAGTAATATATTCATCTAAAGCTTTTTCAACTTTAATGCGGGCATCTGGTTTTTTAACAAATGTGGAAATATTGGTTTAGGTAATCTTAGCTTTTGGATTCCGTGCTACAGTTAACACGTTCTGGATAACGTCAGTGATATTTTTTGTAATTGTTTTATAATAATCTTATTTTTGGAGTAAGATTTTTGGGGGATAACAGGAGGTGGAATTCCTCCTGCGAGCACTGACACTGATTTAACGGTGGCTTTGTGGAGCGGACGGCAATCTGATGTGTCAGCTGCTTCTACTGCAAGCTGTTGGTCACTGTGTAATGGTTCTGAATTAGGCCGTGGGGCATATAAATGAGAGGTGAATTCTTCATCCCATTTTGCATTACAGAACTGGTTGACTTGCAGCAATGGTTCTTCATTGATATTACCTGACTCGACAACTTCATCCAAAAAAACCCATATGTTCTGGTAAGATTAAAGTGGGAGATTGGCATATAGTTGAGGATTGGTTGATTCAATGGAGGTTGCATGGGATCAAACTAGGTTCCAATACTGCTCTTAATTGGAAAGATCATGTGTGGCACTGGGGAGAGGTGGAGGCTGATTGGTGGATCCAGGTGAAGCTGCAGCAACAGGCTTTGGGGGAGGGGGAGGTAGGATCATACCCCATTACAGAATTGGCATGGGGTGTGTGGCGGATTGGTGGTTGTCAGACGAACTATCAGCGCTGTTGAAAGCAGCTATATATGGGCACTTGCAATTTAAGTGGTCTAACTCAAAACATGGTGGACAAATCGTCCGTCCGCTCTCAACGTGGGCCCAGAATGGATGGTTGGGGGCAGAGGGGATAGCGGTGTGAGGTGGAATAGATGTGGCAATTTTGTTCATTTCAGAGCTGATTGTGGCATATGCCCGTGGCCCAGCAAGGCGTGTGGCCCCATTTGGGACCACATTTTGCAAGATGGGGTTGGAGCCATAGGCTTCCAAACCTTCCATCAGCTCCTGGTGGAGCACCTCAGGGGGAAGGTGATTAGGTAAACCAGAGAACTGAACCACCAAGGTGGTGTCCGCTGGGAGCCAGGTCATGTTGTTGGGAGAGGTGTATCTTGGAAGACCAGGGGCACCATTGCTGCTTTGGCGGCATTGGCTTCACAGGTGAAGCTGAGATCATAATACCCTTATAGGGGCAGAAGTCAATAAAGCAGGTGGGTGTCATCACCACCTGGGCCATTTCAATAATGGCTTGGTCATTGTATGGGAAAAGTTTCCCATATTCAACCCTAAGGCTGAAATGCATGTTGCTCTGGGGGAGCAACAGGGGGCAGCGGGGCAACACTTTAGTTTGAGCTAGGTGGGCGTCGAGATCCTTGGGAGGAACAATTAATTCCAAGGGTTTGGTATGACTGGGCAAGCCAGTCCGAGCATATTTTCCTGTCAGATGTAAAGTGGCAGGGGGAGTTTCGCCGCTGCCCCACACTGGGGCAGCCAGCAGGGAATCCAATGACATTGGAGCAAAACTACAGCAGGCAATTAAGTTTTTACTTTTTATTAACTGTATAAATTGCTTGGAAAGTTACACCAAGCGGGAAGAGACTTGGTGCAATCTTGGCACAACTGGATGAAAATGGGTGTTAGAACTGGTAAGTTTTTATTTAAACAAGGTAAGCCAACCAGGAGACAGACAGTACCAAAACTTAAAACTTAAAACAGAAAATTAAATCCTCACCAAATAAAAATGAGTAAACTGCCCAAATTGAGCAGATGACACACACATATAATGCAAACTCTACCAACCAGGTATTAACAGCGGGAACCGCTTATCCCATCATGGTAGAAGGGGTGGGGGGTCAGGGGGCTCATCCTCAGTATCGTCTTCATCCCATAGCATGGCACAGGATATGGCATAAAGCAGGAACATCGGGGCATCAGCAGGATGTGGAGCTATATTTCCAAAAATTGGTGTGGTTTAATACAGCTGCTATATATAAGGGTTCTGATGTAGTTTATCAAGGCTAGTTCAGCTTTCATGTGTTTCATGTAGTTTTTTGATCTTTGTGATAGTGGTGTGGGTAATTTTTGACTTAGGATTCTGTGCTACCTTTGCCATGTGCTTAATGGCGTCATCGGCTTCTTTGTGGGCTTCGATCTGTATATCTCTTTGTACCTTATTGGCTTTGGAGAGAATATCAAGAGGAGGGATTCCTCCTGCTAACTTCGCCACTAATTTGGTGGCAGCTTTGTGGAAAGGGAGACAATCTGGCTTAGTCATTGCTTCAACAGCCAGCTGGTGGTCACCGCGGAATGTTCCAGCGTTTTTTTTGGGGGGCATATAAGTGAGGGGGTAGTTTCTTGCTATTGTCAATATACACAAACTGCTCGATTTGTATATTACAGCTTTCAATTTTTATTCCCAATCTTGTCAATTTTGACCAATAAGTCCCAGAGGATTTTTGTTGACTTAAATTGTGGAGTTGGCACATTCCTGTGGTTTGATTGGTTCATTGGAGGATGCATGGGATCAAACTGGGGTCCAATCTTGTGTTTGATTGGATGGAGCCTTTGTGTCACTGGGGAGAGGAGGAGGCTGATTGGTGGCTACAAGTGCAGCTGCAGCAACAGGCTTTGTGGGAGGTAGGATTGCGCCATATAACAAAGGTGGTGCAGGATGGGCAGTGGAATGGATGCCAGCAAACAAGAAACACCACCTTTGGAAGCATCTAGGGATGAACATTTGCGTTTCAAGTGGTCCAACTCAAAACATATGGACATATCATCCATCCACCCTTGACATGGGCCCAGAACGGATGGTCAGGGGCGGAGAGGATTAAAGTGCAGAGGGGGGATTGACAGGGCAGTTTTACTCGAGTTAAGGCTGATTGTGGCGTACGCTTAAGGACCAGCTAGGCGTGTGGCCCCATTTGGGACCACAAATTGCTAATGGGGCTGGAGCCATAGGCTTCCAAACCTTCCATCATCTCCTTGTGGAGATCTTTAGAGCGAAGGTGGGTGGACAAAACAGCAAACTAAACCACCAAAGTGGTATCTTCTGGGAGCCAGGTCCAAGTTGTGGGGAGAGGAGTACCCTGGAAAACTAAGGGCACCGTTGCTGTAGTGGCAGCATTGGCTTCATGGGTGAAGCAGAGATCAAAATACCCCTTATAGGGCAGAAGTCAATAAAGCAGGCGGGTGTCATCACCACCTGAGCATATAAATAATGGCTTAGTCATGGTAGGGGAAAGGTTTCCACAGTCAAACTGAAGGCTGAAACGCATGTTGCTCTGGGGGAGCACCAGAGGGCAGTGAATTACCACTTGAGTTTGAGAGAGGTGGGCCAAGATCCTTGGGAGGAATGAATCATCCCTGGGTTTGGTGTGACTGGGCGAGCTAGTCTGAGTGCGTTTTTCTGTTGGATGGAAAATGTTGGGGAGAGTTTCTCCACTGCCCCAAACTGGGGCAGCTGGCGGGGAATCTGATAACATCAAAGAGAAGCTCTAGTGGGTGATTAGGATTTACTTTTTATTAACCATGTAAATTTCTCAGAAATTTATGCTGAGTAGAAAAGTAAGCTAAGGATATGCAAGGCAAGGGAAAATAAAGCCTTAGAACTGACAAGTTTCTTATCTATTTTAATTTATTATCTGCTTTTTTATAAGAAAGTAAGGAATTTATAAGGTAATTTGGCGTGAACTCCTCATCTGGAACCTCAATTGAAAATGTGGCCGTTGCCAATTTTTAACAATCCAGGGTGACACAAAACATTATTCTTACATAATAATTCTAGGCATATTCTTACGCTGACTCTCAGTGTGACTCTTATGGGTTGAAACAAAGAGCGTGTCCCAACATCTTCGCTCAACTCTCATCAAATTACTCTTATTAGGTAAGACCTGATTAGGTAAGGTAACACTTACCCATAAATAGCAGATTGCAATTCTGAAAAAGGTTAGCCCAAAAGTTGCTTTATTACTGGTGGCATAACAAATCAAGCAACGCATAAGCCACTTGGTCAATCAGTGACTAAGCTCAAGCAGCTCCCATAAATTAATTTACTTATTGATGATAAAATTCACCACACATACCACTTGTTTATTGTCAAGGATCACCCCTCAACAAGGATTAAGCATTCTGGCATATCAATCTGATGGATCAAACCTTGATTAATTACCTATTAATCATGTAAGTTCTATACTATGAACTATAGTTATTACACTTAATTGATAACTCCACATCAGTTAGTGGGATAAATCACAAGTGAACCAAAGATATATTATAATCAATTAAGCTGAGTAATACAGACATATCAAAATCCCAACTCATTTCTCAATTGACAAGATTATCCAGATATGAAGATTTTCTAAAGGTATATACCGCCTCAATTCTGACTGTTTACTCCAGCATAATTAAATTAAGATTTTGGTTCCCTCTATTTTCCTTGCTTGATGCATCTGTTATAATTCAGCGGTATTTGTTGAGATACAACAGGAGATTTCTCACAGGTCACCCCACTGAGCAACGGACTAATGATTTGAAGAATGTCAGTCCTCAAAACAAATGGAGATAATATTAAAATACAAAGCACATTTTTTTATGATACCCTATATTGAATAATATAATTTAGCAGATCCTTTCTGCTCCGTTCAATCCCTTTTCTTATTAACAATCCTCCCATTTAAAATTTCTTATCTTGATATATATCAGCAACTTAGGTCAATACTGACCCTTTAGCTTAGACTATTCATTTCTGGAAAAAAATCTCATTGGTTCTGGCAGATACTAATATTCTTTAAATTCAAAATCGCCTTAGTTCAAGGCGATCTACTAATCATCAGTCATAGACATCACCTTATTGCATTATATGGAGGTAAAATGCTAAAAATTCACCTGAAGCTCAGTATTGCTCTATCACTTAATGTCAAGGTGATCTTATCAATATTACTATATTAATCAGTTTCGCCAATCTCATTTATTCTGCCATATTGACTTAGTGCTTATTGTCCGATCATATTAGAATTTTGACATTACCCCCCTTGACTGGACAATATGGTCCTATTGCTTATACACCCAGAGGAACTTTGCATGCACTCAGTTGATGATCCGGCCACTTGCAGGGTCCTTGATAGTATAAGCATCAACAATTTTTTCTCATTATTTCAAAAGGACCAATTCAGATGTTTGCCAATTTGTGCTTCCAGCCAAACCCATGTTGATCATGGAATAGAACCATGTCCCCAACACTGATATGAGCTAGCCTGCTACAATGTACCTGATTTGAAGCCTGATTCTTTATCTTCTTGGATAAGCTTAACGATTATTCTTTGGTTTGCAGCTTGATTAGTGTATTTTTTAGATTGATTAAGTAGCGTTGAGGATCCATCCCATTGGTATTAAACACGTAGGTATATAGTGGCGCAGGCAGAGCTGGGTGCCATCCATATAGTAACTGGAAACAACTAACTCACGTTGCCAAGGGATAGCTGATGTTGTAGGCAAAGATGTCGTGGAAAGGAGGGTACTCCAATCAGAGGGTCTATCTGTTTCCAGCATCCTTATTATATTCACTAGTGTCTCATTGACCCTTTAAACTAACGTTTAATTTTGGATGAATAGGGTCATTAGAACCCTGAGGATGGCCATTGTTTAATGAGCTTGAGTAAAAAATGTGAGGCGAAGTTGGTCCCATTGTCAGTGAGGATGAACTGAGGACAGTAATGTTGCTGAATTATACATTCCATCAAAGACTTAGCCACCATGACCACCAAGATCATGTGCTTCCCATGCCTCATCCCAACTTGTCAAGTGGTCAATTGCCAGCAGAATATACTTGGACAGGTTTGATCCAGTTGTTAAGGGCCTCACGACATCAATAGAAACTGTATGCCAAGCAAAGTGATTTTTCATTAACTGGTACAAAGTCTTCTGGCAGAACGGCTTTTCCACTTGGCACTGGTGGCAGCAGGAATCTTTTTGAGAATGTCAAAGTGCCTGCTTTCCCAGTAGTAACGAAGTCACAACAATTCCAGGGATTTGCATACTCCACCATGTCCCACTGCTCAGTGTGCGCTCATAATAATATTTGTTCAGGCGGAAGGTCTTGTGATATTCACGGTAGCACCCCTATCCGCTTATACTACTCACCATTCTTTTGGAACGTATTGGCCCTTATTCCATATAATACCTTGATGACTTGCGCGTTTAAAACAATATTTCCCTCTAAGCATTTTTGTTGTACATTACACAGCTGAGATCCAACGTAACGGCGATGGTTGTAAATCATAATAAGTATTCTGCGTTTTGGTATTTTGATCCAGGTTGATGGAGGATTTCAAAGTTCTAAGCCTGATTCTTAATAGCCCATCGGGCTAGACGCACCTCAGGCTATCTGAGATTCAGCATCCAGCATAAAGTCGCATGATTCATTACAGCTTTAAACTTTACCCATGCAATTAGACTCCTGTATTGCTTATAGGCGTAGAGCTTCGTTAAGCACCCCTGATCAGTCACAGTTCAATTGCATTTGTGACATTTTAAGCTCTGAATGCAATACGCCACAGGGTGCTCTCCACCTTCATTATTTTTTGGGATCAAACCGCCTCAAAAGCATAAAGGGATGCATCCGTCTGGACAATGAATTTTTTAATAAAATTTGAGTAGCATAGCACCAGCGCATTGATTTGTGCCATCCAAAGTGTATCAAAGGAGAATTGGCGACGATATATCCATTCAAACACAGCATTCTTTTTGAGTAACTCAAACAGCAGTCCTCCAATACAGCTGAAGTTGGAGATTAAGCGTCAGTAGTAACTGATTATCCCCAAAAATACCTCTATGTCGCACTAACTGTTTGGCTGAGTCATTTTTTAAATAGCCTCCACCTTGGACACCTGAATTTTAAACCCATTCGCGTCTACCACAAACCTAATGTACTCCAGTTGGTCCTTAAAGAAGTGGCATTTGTGAGGCTTTATATTAATGTTGGCCTTGGCAAGCTGGCGGAAGACCTCCTCTAGATGAGTAATATGCTCAAAGAAGGTTCAAGAGAAGACTATGATATCAATAAGGTATATGAGAACGTATGACAGCAACAGGTTGCCAAGAATGGGATCCATGGCCCGTTGGAATGTAGCTGGGGTGTTACACAGCCCTTGAGTCTTATGTGTCGTTTGAAAAAGCCCCTTGAACGTGATAATGGCGCATTTCTCCTGTTCCATTGCAGGCAACTCGATTTACTTACGACCTGATATTAAATCCATTGCTGAGAAGTAACAAAATCACACTAACTGATGCAAAGCATCGTTGATCCATAGCAAGGGTATGTTTCCTTCTTGGTGATACAATTGAGCTTCTGGTAGCCTATTACTACGTGGTTGGTGCCATCCTTCTTTTTACAATAAGAACTGGTGAAGCCCACAGATTCTTTGACGGTTTGAGCATCCTTTGTTCCAGTAGCTTTTTGATCTCCTCATTGACTACTTCCTCGACTGCCCTAGACTGGTGGATAAACCAAGACCTGATGGGGGGATAATCCACAGTGTCCAATTGGTGGACCATCCTCCAAGCGCACCCTAAGTCATGATTGTCAGCAAAAAAATCTATATATATTTTTCAAATAAAGATGTCCTGATCCTTTAGTCCTTCCAATAACCCATTAAATTTTTGCATGGTGCCATTGCCATTACGCCAAGCCGTGGTTCCAAGGGTAGATCAAATTCATCATTGTTCTGAACTTGTGGGCCCAGAGGACATCATCCACTGGGATCAAGTGTAAAAACGCCACTATTTGATGTCATTGGATTTATAATGGGTCTTTTTTGTAGTTTCTCTAGTAGAATTTTGATTTTCCAATGTCTCAGTAGTATAATTCCTGGAGCCACATGGGGCTCAAGCCAAGATTGCTGATAAAGGGCCAACTACCTCCCCATAGAGTCTGTCTGGCACTTCTACCTCCAATTTGGTGTTCACTATAACTTGGTGACTGGAGGGGATGGATATAGGCCTTGAAGCTATGAGATTCAGCTCTTGATATTCATATATCTGTTGGGGAAGGCCTGGGTCTTGTTCTTTAGTCAATAGTAGCGCACTGGGGTCACTCCATCACTATAAGCTAGGTTGATATTCCCCATATTCACCAGATCTTTTGGCACTCCACTAAAGGTAAAATAATTGGTAGCCGCTGCCCCAGAACTTTGAACGTCTCTTTCATCATTTTAATGACATTATCAAAGTGTCACATAAAAACGGTTCCAATTAACAGATCATAATGGTTATTTGGCAACACTATCTCCAGAGCAACAACAGCAATTGACCCAAAATGCAAGGATAGTGCATTGTACGCTCCCTCTGAGACCTAATTTTCCGCTCCAGCTTTCTCATACATCATTCAATGATTTACATCAGTTTTAATGTCATCTTTGCCACCAACTTAGTGAAAACTATGTTGACTAGGGGCACCCGTAACTTTTTTGCTTGAACTCAAATTTTGGCTGCAACAATGTCACAGTACATACATTCAGAATAAGAAGAACTTTTGACTGTGTTATTACATGTTTATTTGAAGATTTTCTTTTCTTAAGGAAACTTACAATCCCCTCACAGATTTTGGGGTATTTTTTAGCAATATATCCACTGGGAGGACGACGTTAACTCCTGTTGAGATTCTGATATGACGCTGGCATCATTAATGAAGAAAACCCACAAGTATACAACTTTATGCCGCATGGCGCTGATTCCCAACTACTATGTTGTCCGCCATGGTCTGCCAGCTAAAGTGGGTGCCAGACAAAAGTTTTCCAAAGCTTCCACATCTTATGATATGGCTTTCTAGGCTGATAATATAGGGGCCTTATTATATCTTTTTATTTCTAATAGACAGTTTTTTTGCTCATTTGAAAATAAAGATGCGTGGTGTCTCCCCTTTTGGGTTGGTCACCACTAGTGCTTAAAAGGAGATACTGATATAACCGGATGATAAGCCTGAAATAGTTATGGCAGATTGGGTGAAATCTTCCAACATGATACCAATTATCATTATTCAACCACCTTAGGGAGAGGCTATATTGTGTTGAAAGGATAGTATATATCACCTCCAGATTATGTGATATGGTAATGTTGACATATGATGAATAATGAGTGGATCGCCTCAAACTAAGGTGATAGAGAATTGAACCATACTCTGGCAGAAACAATAAGATATGGCGGAACAGTATTACTAATCCAAGGTTATGGTAACATCTGAAGTCACTGAGATGTAAGCAAGACGAGACGATTAAAGGAGGGGGATTGTCAGTAGTTTATAGCGAGCAGAACAGCAAGGATCCAATGTATATATAAAATAAATAAAAAGTGTCTTCAGGGAAATTGCCCACTATTTATTAAAAATGCTATTACTTTGTTTTGAGGATGACAATCGTCATATCATTGGTACTATTGCTCAGTAGGCTTAACCCTGTGCAAAACCTCTTCTTCGTTTCTCACCAATTACGCCAAAATTATAACAACTCCTTTTAGGGAAGGTGAATCTGAGGATGGGTCCAGCTTGTCAGGGGAAACTTGGGCGAACATTTGACAAGAATACGGGTTTGGTTGCTCCTGGGGTCCATCTTCCACCGCAGCCTTGGCTTGCACTAGTGTCAATACATTCATCCATCCAACTGGCTGCTGATATAGGAATGCGTCATCATAGTGAGGGACTTTTCTCTGAATATACATTGATAGTTTCAGGTGAGATGTTTGGGGTTGGTATAGCGGTGGTAGAGAAACCCATATCTACTCTGCTCTGACTTTTACCTGGTAGTACTTGTCTTGTTTTACTTAATGGACCTGACTATTAGGAAACTCTGTGCAAGCTGCCCAGGGAAACCGCGTTTGAAATAATTTCCCCATAGGGCATGCGTCCTTAATTATTGTATGATGGCCTAAGCTGATAGTTGAACTGTGGGTGATCGACGTAACCAGGCCCATCCCAATAGTTAAACTTCTGATGGTGACTTAACCAAGGGCTAGGCGCTTAGTTATAATAAGACAGGGGTTACTAGGCGGACTCTGAACAAATCAGGATAACTTCCCCAAATAAGAAAGTCCAGCAACAGATGCTGTAGGTTTCCACTCTTTATTGAGTGGAGTAAAGGTAACTGGTAGATGTCGCAAAATTTGGACAATTTTAGCAGGGTTACGTCGAACTTAAAACGGGCCATGACATTATAGAGCTCTCTTTATGGCTTTACTGCAGAGGATAACACAATTCCCGCATTGGCTTCAGCTAAAGTGCCCCTATTAGAACGTTGGGCTTCCATAGTAATGTGATATGAAAACTCAGTAAGAGTCTCATTATGATGAACTCTATAGTCAAAGACTCAGCCTTCTGCCATGAAAACTTGACAGTGCATCCAAACAACAGCAACACAGTATCCTTAATCTCTAGATAAGTAACGGAACTTCTGTGAAGATAACAAATGACTTAGTCAGCACTTTAGGCATCCAAGGTAGATATTAGCAATTTAGCTTTACACAGATCTGGGGCTCCTTATGCCACAAACCTAAAACGTTTAAAAGAGCCATGAATATTCCCATTGTGATCAATGGATTCAGCCTATTAATACAAACCTCCTCCTGCTCATAACCTTGAACCTGTGGAGCATACTGAGGAATGTTTTGAGACCATAAGCAGTATCTCGGCGAGGAGCTGGCTCATAAGGGCCAGCAGCACACGGCTGGTTGGCTGATCCAGGAATAACATAGATCTCTTCAGTGGAAGGAATGCCATAACATGGGGGTTTCGCTGGTTTGGAACACAATCAGCCCCAGAGCTGCCCTCATGAGTTGAGCAGCTCACACTGCCTGCATGTTCAGCAAAAAGCTCCTTAGCTATATACTCAGTCTTGTGTTTGCTGTAAAATGATCTTTTCCAAGCAACCCCATGTCCTTCCGCTTCCCAATGGGGATGAGGTGGGTAAAAGGTAGGTTTCAACTTCCGCTCTGTGCAGTGTAGCCACTTAATAGAATCATCCCAGCATTTGGCAAGTTTCCTATTTAGTTTTCCGAGTATCTTAAACTGACTAGCATCATTTTCAAGTTGAATTTTAACGTTAACACGCACCTAAAGGAGCTCTTCTTGTTTTTTGAGCACTGTTTATGCAACAATTTTGATTTTCACAGCAACTGCAAGCACAGCAGATTGGGCCGTTTCCCCTTTAGTGTAGGCCTGAAATGCCGTCTAGTGATGTGATATTATATAAAAATTAGTAATTTGCTCAATGGGCCCCTTTAGTGAGCACCACTGCTATAGTTTTGGCGATATATTGGAGATACGCCAAAAGGGCTTTTTCTCAGGGCAAGCCCACTGAGCATATGACAGACAACATGGATATTTTCAGTCCTTAGAACACTGTAATAAATAAATATTATAATTATGGAGTAATTTCCCAAAAGACAAGCTCTATCTTAAATTAATATTTCTAGTGGACACTCGCTGCTCTGCTCTCCCTCTCTTACTAAAAATCCTCTCCATTTAATCTTCTCATCTCTTTTACATATGAGTGACTTTGATCAATACTGACCCTTTTGCTTAAAACTATTCATTTTCATAATATTCTCATTGGTTCCAGAAGAGTCTACTATTCATTAAATTTATGATTGCCTTAGTTCAAGGCAATTTACCAATTATTCATCATACATCAACATCGCCTAATCACCTTATTTGGAGGTGATCTACTAATTATTCATCTGAACTCAGTATTTCCCTATTGCCTTATGTCAAGGCGATCTCATCAATATCTGATATTAATCAATTTGGACAATTTCACCCATTCCTTTGTAACTACTTTAGCACTTATCCTCCAGTCATATCAGAATCTTGACAATGGCTTCACTATATAGGTCAAAGCAATGCACGCCCCAGATTCAGATAAAGTCCCCATCCCAGGTAACATTTGGGCTTCCGCAATAAATTAGTCAACAAATGCAGTGAGGGTCTCATTACTTTAGAACCCAATAACAGAACTCAGTCTTCAACTGGAACATCTTTGTTGTACCTCCAAACAACTGCAGCACAGTATTCTTCACTTCTTAGTATGTAATGTGACTGCTTGGTTTATAGCAGGTGACTTGGTCAGCGCTCCCAACATACAAGGCGGATATCAGCAATTTAGCTTTATGACAATCTGATGCTCCTTCCACTGAAAACTCAAATTATTTAAAAGAAGCTGTGGATTTCCATTGTGATAAAATAAAGGCAGCTTATCAATGAAAATACCCGCTTTTTGCTCATAACTGCAAACATTTGAAGCTTACTGAGAATTTGGTTTCAGACCCTTAAGCAGTATCTCAGAGAGAGCTGGCTTGAAAGAGCCAGCGGCACATGGTTGGTCAGCTGCTATGGGGGTAGCATAGATCTCTTTGGTGGGAAGGACTTCCATCACATGGTGGTTTCGCTGGGTTAAAATATAATCCCCAGAACTGCCATCATGAGTTGAGCAGCTCATACTGTCTGCATTTTCAGCAAAAAGCTCCTTAGCTGTATTTTCAGTCTCAAGTTTGACATAAAATGACCCTTTCCAAGTGACCCCATGTCCTTCCACTTCCAAATGGGGACAGGGCGGGTAAAAGGTAAGTTTTAACTTCTGCTCCATACCATGTAGCCGCTTGGTAGCGTCATCCAGGCAATCAGCAAGCTGCCTGTTCTATCGTACAAGTATCCACAACTGACTAACTACATTTTCAAATTTGTTTTTATGTTGTCAAGCTCCTGAAGGAGTTCCTCTTGTTGTTTGAGCACTATGTTAACAACAAGTTTGATTTCCTCAGTTTCTGAAAGTGCGGCAAATTTGGAAGATTCCCCTTTAGTGCAGTCCTGATATGCCATAGCTAGTGACGGAGAATTTACAATTTATGTGGTTGTTCAATGGGCTCCTGTGGTAAGCAGTACTGTTACAAATTGGCAGTATTTGGTGAGATACGCTAAGAGATTTTGCATGGGTTCAACCTACTGTGCAATGGGCGTAAGATTTAGAGATTGCTGGTCTCAAAACAAATTAAGTAATAACAACAACAAAAAATACAGCACTTGCTTCGCAATACACTTTATTGAATTATATAATTTAGCAGACCCTTTCTGATCAGCTCACTAACTTTTACCTATTAACAATCCTCCCGTTTCAATATTCTCATTTTAATAACTATTAGTGACTTTGATTGATACCAACCCTTTTGCTTAGACTGTTAATTTCTGCTGTATTATTACTGGTTCTAGTATAGTTTACTATTCATTAAATTCATCTTCGCTTTTTATAAGGTTATTTACTAATTATTCATTGTACATCAACATCGCCTTATTACCTGATTTGTAGGCGATCTGCTAAATATTCATCTGAAACTTGGTAATGCCCTATTGCCTTATGTCAAGGCGATCTAATCAATATTAGTTACTACTCAGTTTGGCCAATCTCACCCATTCCGTTGTGATGACTTAGGGTTTATTGTCCAGTCATATCAGAATATTAATAGCATCTCTGGTTAGTCCTTTTTCTTAGTGTATTTCTATTCCATGTCCTCCTTGATGCTGCCTCTACATAGCGCAGTTCCTAAAGCACATGTCATGCCAGACTTAAACAGGTTCTTACTGTTAAATGATCTGTAAACCTGTTTTCCACTAGGTTGGTGTTATACAACACTTTGACATTTAAAGGATCTTCTTGGGCAGAGTTTTCCAATTCCTTGTTCCCTGTATTCTCCAAGGCTGGGCTCTCAATTTTCAATCAGAGCGGATCTTTTTCTAGGGACTACTCCTGGAAAATCCAGTTTCAACCTGTCCTGATTATACCAATGTTCTTGCTTCTTTCAGCGCCTTGGGACTACTCACAGTAGACCCAGTATCAACCCAAGTTGGTCCTACTGACAACATAAGGAAACATCAACCAGATGCTTTTTGGTGATGACAAATAAAAATCAAAATTTAATATTTATTCTGTATTTTATATATATTTTTATGTAGTTTCTTCTTATATTATTTATTGGTATTTTATTGTTATTTTTTATTATTTTTTGCAATGGGATTTAACCTATAATTAGGTTCAGAGGTCCATCTTTTTTTCTTGCCTATTCTGGTTCAGCAGTTCATTTTTGAATTTTAGCTATTATAGTTCATGGTCTATTTTTAAAGACTTAACCACCTTTCATGGTTCAGCGGTCCCCTCCTGGGACTTGACCAATACCAGGACATAACCTATTTTTATAGGTTCAGCAGCCCTTTGGGAACATTGCATCATATTACTTTCCTAGATCCAATACTTGAGAGATTTAGTATGGACCTGTTTCACTATATGACCATCATTAAGGTTCTTAATTATATAGCCATCAGTCATCTACTTGGCGAGCACAACAAACAGACCTGACCTCAAAGCATCCAGCTTACTTTTTCTCTCAAATCTATGGATGTCGCAATAGGCTACCCTATTACCCATATGATACTCCTGTATCACTGGTCAGTTCTTGTCATCCGTAGACTTTGCTTTAATCCTTCTTTTAAGGTGGTATAAAAACGCCTGCAATTGCAGTTTGACCATTATACTTTTCAATCAGTTCAGGTATTTCTTAGTACTCATCCCTGATACTGGAACCATAGCAGAATAAAAGATCAGTGGTAAGGCTGTCCTTCAATCATATAATGTTACAATTGGCGTTTTTCTTTTGCCATATTGATGCCTAATACTGTAAGTAAAGGTAAACAAACTTTAAATAAGTTTCCTCAGGCGGAAGTTTTCCCTATGATTAAGTTTCATAGCGTCAAGGCTAGCGTTCACTAGATGATTCCATTATTTGATTTGTTTCCAGATGATATAAAATAATACCACTCCTCTGATTCCCATGAATTCGTTTAGCCTTAGGATCACATAGGAGGTAAAATTAGTTCCATTATACTCATCAAGACTTACAAACTATCATGACATTACACAACTTGATCCAGGATTAATCTCACCATTCTTGTAGGATCCACTTTTTTCAAGGCTTTGGTTTCTAAATGTGGATAAAATGATATGACTGAACAATAAGCCACCTATCTGGTGGATCATGTTTATGAGACATGGTGAGTCTCAAAATTTGAGCGATAGATTATGTCAATGTGGTGCAATTTAATCAAATCAATAATGGTTTAGCAAATTGAGGGAATTCTTTAAAGCCTCAATGATATAATGAAACCCTAAACTTGTAGCAATAGAAAATTAATAGTGGAAGGATTGAAACCAATGAAGAATAATGAGGATTAAGGGTTGAGTGTGAGAAAGGTAAGGGGGAAGTTTTTGACAAAAAAAGAAGTAATAGGGAATTAAGAAGTACAGTTAGTTTAATATTAGATAAAATGGTATCATTGGGGCAATAGCTCCCTATTAAGTACTTTATTATTATTATTTATCAAGGGCCAGCGATCACATATTGCTTGTCCATTGCTCAGTGGGGTTTACCCTGTGCAACCAGTTTTAAGGAATCAACCAAATATGCCAAATTCTTACAGTGGTGCTCACTACAGGGGCCCATTGACCAACACTTTAAAAGATTTATATTCTCTAAAGCCATGGCACAACCGGCTCATCTTAATAGGGTACTACCCCAGTTTATTGAGTTATCATAATAAGCAGAACTGAATATTGTCTTGGATACTCTACTACAGGCTCAAAAGATGATTTTCTAAGAGAATAAAAAGTATAACAAATCAGCCCACCAAGGCCTTTCACAAACTGCACCTGGTGGGCGGCCAGACCAACCAACTTTTCAACCGCTTGGGTGACACTAAAGAAAAGCTATGCTGTGCAGAGCGTAAATGAAAAGTTGCTCTTGGAGGAAAGGGTCTGCTTTGATAAGCTGCCCCCATTTAACTGCAATTGAAACATACCCATATTTTTTAAGCGGATCAAATTTGCAGTAAAGGGCTTCCAATTATTGGAAAGCTAAACTGTTAGTATATGCTTTGGATGTTAAGAGCGCTGACCAGGTAACCTGTTACCTTAAGGATAGTACTTTAAAATATCAAGAGGTGAAGGAGACTGTGATCTGCCCGTTTGGGGGTGTGGCGAAATTGTCATGACATAAGGTAGAGTTTTGACTATACAGTTTTAAAAAACAAGTCATTGGTGGAGTTCATGGAATGGTTCACGGCTGAGGCTCATGTTTTGTTGGGAGCGAATATCCTAATTAACAATGAGGTGGGAATAGCAAGGAAGACGGCTGTCAAGCTATATAAAGAACTGTATAATGCTATGAACCACATTCTTCAAGACAATGAAGAGCTATTAAAAACATCAATTGTTTACGCCATCTATCTATCACATTTAATGCCCCAATATGGAATGAAAAGCCCCTGAAACTGCTACCAAATCCCGTTGGGAAATGGACACTAACAACTTAAGTACAATCCATTGGTTAATCCTCATCCACTTAACTCTCAAGCAGATTTCTTTCTGACCCATTATATTCAACCAGCTCGTCATTGGCTGAATTACAATCCATCATTTGATTCCTTACTTGGACCTGTAAGTGTGATATAGAGATGAGTACCGTTTACTAAATCTTGTTTCTCTGGAGGTCAAAGAGGCCATTATTTGGCTAGCTGTCTGGCCAAACTGAATGTCCATTCAGTAGCTGTTGCCCCAAATGAACAGGGAAAAGGTTGAGCTGAGTAGAGATGGGATGCTCTACTTCTGCTAATTCAAACTTATTTTTCCATGAATATTTCCATGAGTCACTCTGTGTTGGTCCCAGTACTCAACCTGATAATTTATTATACTAACAAAACCCCTAAAATATCTTGGCTTCAAAATGAGGAAAAGACCCCAATAACGCAGACTTGGAGTTCCGCCTAGATGTATAAAAACTGTATGCCTGGCAAATCCTTGAGCGGAATGGTCTAGTTTTAGTTGGATTATAACAAATGTTGCAACCCTAGATGGGTGAGAGTGTCGATTCCATAGAGTAAATTACCCAGGAGTATTCTCATTTTGGCGCTAGTATTACCAATTTTCTGGATAACCATAAAACCCTCAGATGTTCTTGTAATAAACACCAACAGTGCCTGTTATCTGGAGTGTACACATTGTGATATATATGTTCAGAACACAAAAACCCAAGCGATTATAAATACTGGCACTCATAAATATCATATCCACCAAGCTCGTGGTTAAGCTTCAACTGAAACCTAATGTGGAACATAGAATAATGTATGGGACCGCGGGGGCACAGAGCACTGTGTCAGAGAGTGCTTACAGAGTTTTGCTCTGAGGTTTTATTTGGTAGGGCTTCTTTGCCGGCGGTGGTTCTGCCTAATAATCACTACAATAAATCGATTGGTACTGTGTTTATGTGGCAATTTAGGAGGGAGTAATATGGCGGAGGGAACCTTTGTATTCTGGGACAACGGATCCACATCTTTTTTAACTCCAATGGAGTCCTAGAAGACCCAATACGCTCCAGTCAAATTATTCTTGTGTATAGCAATGGTTTAAAACTTGTACAATATTGGTGGATGAAACAGAAGACCCAAGCTCTTCCTAACCAGATTTACGCGTACAGTGGTGTTGGCTTTCTGGAAAATTTGGTTGATTCCGTCAAACAGGTTGCATAGGAAAAACCCACTGAGAAACAGAAGAGAGATATGCTGTTTTCTGGCCCTTGATAAATAACAATAATAAAGGCTTAATAAGGAGCTATTGCCCCAACTATCACTCTATTCAATATTTAAAGTAACAGCTAAATCTGTTTCTTTCCTACTACTCCTTCCTTCTCCATGTAAAAGCCTCCTTCTTCTCACTCTCACAATCATCTACCAATCTTCTGAATTCTTTATCTGATTTGACATACTCTTATTACTAAACTTTTTATTTGCTACAATCTCTGGTTTCATCTGCACATTAGGACTTTGGCATAATCCCCAAATTCTCTGAACCATTATTTCTTTGATTTTTTTCACTTTGCATTGACATAATCAATCGTTTAATCTTGAGGCTCAACTCAACTCCCAAATATGATCTGTTGATAGGTGACTTATCATCCAGTCATATCAACTTTGCAACATTACCCCCTTTGTCTGAATGACGAGCTCCTATTGTTTATATGCCCAAAGGAGCTTCACATGTACTCAGTTGATAATCCAACCACCCGTAGCTTCCTTAATAGTATAGGCTTTAAATTCCAGTCTTCTCAATAAACTCAAATGATCCAATCCAGTTGCTGCCAGGCTTGTTCCTTCTTCCAAACCCATATTGGTCATGAATTAGAACAAGATCTCCCACCATGAACTGGGGGAGGCTGCTGCGCCTAAATTGGTCAGCCTCCTGATCCTAAATCTTCTTGACTAGACTGATGTACTATGCTTTGATTTGGATTTTAACCAGCGTTTCTTTTAAGGCAGATAAATAGAGTTATGGATTGATTCTGCTGGTATCCTCCACACAGGAATAAAGAAATTCTGGCAACGCTGGATGCGTTCCATAAAGTAATCAGAAGGGAATTTTCACTGTTATTAAATGATAGCTGATATTGCATGCAAAGACAGTGGTGGATAATAGGGTACTCCGTTATGAAGGCCAATCCTTTAAAAGATTGCATATAATATTTACCAAGGTTCTGTTGACCATGAAGATAAATTGTGGACAGCGGTGTCACTGTATGACGCACTCTAAGATGAACTTGACAGTATGGATTTCACCTAAATCACTGATCTCCCTTTCTTCCCTCTCATCTTGTAAAATGATCAATGGCTACTGTTATATACTTTGAGCGGTTCACGCCTTTTGGCAAATGCCCTATCACATCTAGAGAAACAGTATGCCATACAAACCAAGGCTTGACCAGCTAGTAGGTGGTCTTTCTGTGAAATGTTTCTCCACTTGGCACTGGTGGCAACAAGAAAATGCCTCAAGCACATCATAGTGCATATTCTCCCAATAGTAATGGGGCCACAAGAGCTCCAGCATTTTCTGCAACCCTCCATGATCTACCGCTCTATGGGCATCCATAATAATTGCCGGCATGGAGGAGGGTTTTGAGAAACTCAGCGTCAATTATTAAATTCGCTTATATACTCACTCATCACATAAAAAGATATCCTGTCTAAGAATGTCAAATATTTGAGCACTTGTGGTGGCTCCTCGTGATATTTTCACACAATCATCATCTCATATATTATGTCCACCAAATCAGCTTTAATGCAACCTTTAGGAAACGTGAGAGATGGTCTGTATTCTGGTGTTTCACCCCTGGTTGGTGTACAATCTTGAAGTCATACACTTGAAGCTTCAGGGCCCATTGTGTGAGCCACGCTTCAGGTTCACACAGATTCTTGAGCCACCGCAAGGATGCATGGCTTGTGACCACTTTGAATTTAACCCCGTGGAGGTAGATCCAAAATTGTTTATATGCATATATCACTGCACAGCACTCCTGCTTGGTTACAATGTAATTAAATTCCAGACTTGTTAGACTTTGGCTTCAATATGCGACAGGAAGCTCCACACTGCCATCATCCTTTTGGGATAGCACGGCCCCTATGGCGAAAAGGTAAGCATCCATTTGAACAATAAATTCCTTCTCAAAATTTGGGTATTGTAAAACAGGTGCACTAGCCAATGAGGTTCGTAAGACATCAAAAGTGGTTTACCAATGGTCAGTCCACTCAAAGGTAGCATTTTTCTTTAATAGCTCAAAGAGCGGAGCCTCAATACAGCTGAAGTCAGTAATGAAAAGCCTGTAATAATTGATCATCCTTAAAAAAGCCTGGATATCCCGTTTGTTACTCGGCTGAGGCAACTTGAGTATAGCTTCCATTTCTTGCCAGCTGAGGACTGTGTCCTTTTTAATTCACCACAAATTTGAGGTACTTTAACTTCTCCTTAAAAAGTATTATTTTTGTGATATAATTTTGATGTTATCTTAAGCAAGTCAGCAGAACACTTGTTCTAAGTGAGTGATATGTTCTGTGAAATTCTGTGAGAACACATTGATATTGTCCAGGTAGACTAGAATGCAGGACAGCTTCAGGTCACCCAAAATAGTGTCCATTGCCCACTGAAACGTAGCTGGGGCGCTTCATAAACCTTGTGGCATATGTATAGGCTGAAACAACCCTTTTGAGGTGATTATAGCGCACTTCTCTTGTTTCACTGTGGGTAACTCGATTTGCCAGTACCCCTACATCAGATCCATAGTGGAGAAATATTTGGCACCGCCTAACCAATCTAAAGCATCATCAAATTGTAAAGCGAGTATGAGTCATTTTTCGTAATGCTTATAAGCTTCTTATAACCAATTATTATTCATTAGTGCCATCTTACTTTTTAACAATTAGCACCTGGGAAGGCCAGGGACTCTTTGACGGCTCTAACATTCCATGTTCCACCAATTTATCTATCTCCGTGGATATAACTTCTTCCACTGCATTTAAGTGATGAATAGGCCGTGACTGATAAGAGGGTGATCTTCCATGTTCAACCAATTCACAATCCCATGTGCACATAAAGAAATGATCATTGGATGAAAAAAAGCTGTGGTATCTCTCAAAAGATCCATCACTCTATTCTTCTGGTCATCCAATAGAACAGTTAGAGCCTCACGTGGAACCACAGTCATTATGCCAGATGAGGTTTTTATAGGTAGCCTGAGATCTTCCCATGAACCAAAGTAATATATCTTATGGACCTCATCAATAGGAATCAGATGAAGATAAGCTACCACTAGATGAATTTTCACTTCATAGAAACCTTCTGCAGTTTGGCTATCAACACCTTCAATTCCCCCTACCCTGGTATCAGGAGCCATGGAGCCACATGAGGTTCAAGCTGCAACTTCTGGTAGGGCCTCATAATCTCAATATATAGGCCTTCTGGGATATATATTCCGAGCTCCATCCTAATAATGACTTGATGCCCAGAAGATATGCTTAAAGCACTCACCGCTCACGGCAGAATATCATTTTACTTGTAAATCTAGGTAGGGAGCACTTGAGTGCTTCGCTTCATCCACGATATTGTACAGAAATCACCCAATCACTATATGCAAGATTAATTTGACTTAAGCAGATTGGATCTTACAGGATTCCGCTGGAAGTATATTAGATGGGAATATGTTGTCCTATGATACTGATAGTTTCTTCCACCATATTGACCATGGCCCTGAAGAACCGCATAAATGCAGCGCCAATCAACATGTCATAGTTTTTATCAGGCAACACCACTGCTGTAGTGGATGTGCCGACTAACCAAATTTCAAAGGTGAAGCACTGTATGTGCCCTCCAACACAGTGCTCTATGCCCCTGTGGTCCCATACACTACTATGTGATCCACATCTGACTTCAGCAGAAGCTTAGCTATGATTTTGGTAGATACCATATCGATGGGAGCGCCATTATCAATAATCTCCTAAATTTTAGTATTTTGTACAAATATGTCACAATATGTATATTTCAAATATGAAGTACATGGGTATCAATACATAAACATACAAGTGTTTTTGGTATCCAGAAAGTGAGTATACCTGCACTAACATGAGGATACTCCTGGTAAATTTTAACCACTGGAATTGCTACTTCCACCCCTTGCTAGCGGCGACATATGTTGAAGGTTCCTCATTGACTGTACCATTCTGCTCAAGGATTTTTCAGATGTATGGCTTTTGCATATCTTTGCTGAACTCCGTATCCACATTATTGGGATCTCTCCATCAGCTTGAGGCTTATATCAAGGGGGATGTGTTGATTTAAAAAATCATCAAGGTGAGTATTGGGTATGGCACAAAGTGACTCATGAGAATCATTGGGAAAGATATTTTTGAATCAGCAGATTTAGAGCATCCTTCTTTACTCCACTTGATCTTTTTAATGTTTATTTGGGGAAACTGGTACTGCATTGAAATTCAGTTTTCCTGGACAGCAAGCTGTGTAATATTCTCATTGGTTGCACAAGAAACAAGTATTTCTAAAAGGCACTCGTCTCTGCATCACATCCATAGCTCCAGTTCTGAAATTATTGATGAATTAGAACTCGTCTGAGGATGAGCTGGTTAATAATGATGGGCATGTAAAGGACTTGCCAAAGCGTTAAGGGGTCGAGGTAGCCCCAACAGTTTGTAAAAGTCGTTGTTGCTCCAATACTGACAGGGATTTGGTAGCGGTTGCAGGGGCTTCCCATTCCACATTGGGAGCACTAAAAGTGATGGATAGACGGCGTAAATGACTGACAATTTATAATAGCCTTACGTCTTATAAAGGAATGTAAGTCATAGTATTATACAGTTCATGATATGGCTTAACAGCCACCATCATCGCTATACCCACCTCCTCCTTAGTTAGGATATTCTCTCCCACCAACAAATGAGCCTCCACCATAAACTGCTCTGCAAACTCCACCAAAGTCTCATTTTGTGAAACTGAATTGTCAAAAACTCTGCATTGTGCTGTGTCATTTTCGCCCTGCCCCCAAACAGATAGATCACAGTCTCCTTCACCTCAGAATAGGTTACATTACTATTCTTAAAGTAACATGTGACCTGGTCAGCGTTGCAACGTCCAAAGAGGATAACAGTTTGGCTTTCTGCCAATTGGATGTCCCTCTACAACAAATTTAAACCATTTGAAAAACCCATGTATGTTTTCATAATGGTTAAATGAGGGTCAGCTTGTCACTGTAGATATCCTCTTCCCTAACAACCTTATTTAATTTACACTCTGAATAGTAGAGACTCTCGGAAGTGCTGCTCAAAAGGTCAGAAAGTTGGTTGGTTTGGTCACCCACCAGGTTCAGTTGGTGAAAGGACTTGGCGAGCTGCCTAGTTTTACTTTTATTTCTTGAAAAAGCAATTTTTGAGCTTGGAGTAGTGTATAAAAGGCAATCTTGTGCTCTGTATATTGAGATAATTTGACAAAATGGGGTAGTCCCTCGTCAAGGCGAGCTAGTTGCGCCATCATTTTAAATTAATATGAAGCTTTTTAAACGTTGATCAATGAGCCCCATGGTTGAGAACCACTTTTAACTTTACACCGAATTTGTCTGTTTCCGCTAAATGGGTTGTACAGGGTAAACCCACAGAGCAATGGAAAAGCGATATGAGGATTGTTGGATCTTGATAAATAACAATGATAGAGACTTAATAAGGAGTTATTGCCCTGATGATACCACTTATTTAATCTTTAAACTAACAGCTACTTCCGTTAATCTCCTACTACTACTTCTTTCTCCTTGTAAAAGCCTCCTCCTTCTCATCATCACACCCATCTCCAGATTCTTGTTATATCTTGGCATATTTAACATGCTCTGCTTAGTAAAAACTCTATTTACTACAATCTCAAGACATACTTGCACATTAGGACTCATCAGAATTCCCAAAATTTGTGAACCATTATTTCTTCAATTAAATTCACCTTGCATTGACATAATCAATTGCTCAATCTCAAGTCTCACCTTAACTACCAGATATGATCCATAGGATAGTGACTTATCATCCAGTTATATCAACCTTATGACAAATAATATTCTGCTATGGGCTGCGAGTGCTTTAAATAGCCCTTCTGACATCATGTTATAATAGGAACGAAGCTCAAAAAAGACATCTCTGAAGGACTTTTTGGGGAAATTATAGGCCCTACCAGCAATCACGACTAGAACCCCATGTGGCTCCTGGGCTCTTGTTACCAGGGCATGGAGAAGAAAAGGTGTTGATAGCAATCCTGAAGAAAGAGTCTATGAATGGTCAAATGCACTAAGTGGCGGCTTATCATCATCTGTTTCCTATTAGTAAGGTTCATCATATACATGATTTTGGTTCTTGGGAAGATCTTGGGATACCTTTGAAAACTTCATTCAGCGTAATGACTGGTTCCACGTGAGGCCTTAACTGGTCTGTTGGAGAATCAGAAGGATAGGGTGATAAATCTGTTTAAGAAAAACCAAAGCATTTTTGCATCTAATGACCAAGTTTTGGTATATGCAAGTGGGATTGTGCATCAGTTGGACATGAGAGATCATCCTCCTATTTGGTCAAGACCTATCTGTCACTCAAAGGCGGAGGAAGAATTTGTGTCCGCGGAGATAGGTAAATTGGTGGAACATAGAATGTTAGAGCTGTCAAATAATCTCTAGGCATCCTCAGAGCTAATCAACAGTTAGAAAGATGGCGCCAATCGAGTTGTAATTGACTACTGGAATCTTAACAGCATCACAAAAAAAGACTTGTAAAAGCTTCTGCAAAACAACGATGCTTTAGATCAACTGAGCAGTGCCAAATATTTCTCCACTATGGACTTGATATCAGGGTACTAGCAGATCGAGTTTCTAGTGGAAGAACAAGAGAAGCGCACTATAATTATCTGAAAAGGGTCGTTTCATCCTTCATTATGCTACAGGGTTTTTGCAATACCCCAGCTTCATTCCAGTATGCTATGGATGCAATCTTGGGTGATTGGAAGCTTTCTTTAGTTCTATTCCACCTTAATGATATCAATGCGTTCTCACAGATGTTCAAGGAACATATTGCCCACCTGGTACAAAGTTCCACAGACTCGCTAAAGCTAGCATCAAAATTAAACCACAAAAGTTCTTCTTCTTAAGAAGCATTTGGAATACCTCAGGTTTGTGGTAGACACCAGAAGGCTTAGTCCTCAGATAGCAAAGGTGAAAGCTATATGCAAGATGACTCATCTGGGTAATTAAGCGGGATATTCAGGTGTTTTTGGAGATGATTAGTGACTCTTGGCGATTCATACCCAACTTCAGCTGTATTGAGGCTCCAATTTTTGAATTATTAAAGAAAACAGCCCCCTTTGACTGGAATAAACGTTGCCAAAATGCGTTTGACGTCTTATGTACTGCATTAATTAAAGAGCCAGTTATGCAATACTATAACTTCAAACTGGAATTTATTTTAAAAATCTGACGATTCTCTTCCACTGTAGGGGTAGTATTATCCCTAAAGGAATTGACAGTGTGGAGCATCCTGTCACATATTGTAGCTGCAGATTAACATGTTCTAATGGAATTACATAATGGCCAAGTGGTGTAACAATTGACAATCGTACATGAATCTCATAAGGTTGGGAATTATGAGATTCATGGTTGTCAATAGTTGCAATTCCGTTATTCCGAGTAGGAGTTTCCTAGTCTGATCAATAATAAAATAAAAATTAAATTATTTATTATTTGTTTGGTTGTTCAGTCTGAGGTTCCCCTCCATTTCTCCATCAAGTTGCCTGGATGCTATCAATTCTGGAGGCTTTTGCGCCCCTCATTACCTACAATTCATTTATCCTTTTTAGGAAGTATATCATAAGTGAGGTTATCCCCATTGGACCTCACTTTGAAATTCTATTCCTACTTTGAGTCTACTCCCAATAAAGGCCTCTATTTGCTGGACTTGTTTAGTTAATTATGTTTATTTAAGCGAGGTTGAGGGCGCAGATGGTGGTGCAATGAGGAGGAGAGAAAAGGGGGTGGATGCGACGGGATCCTTTTGAGAGTGGCCTTACCCTGGTGAGAGGGAAGGAGACAGAGTGGCCCGAGGTGACAGAGGCCAGTTGACCGCATCTCAACTGGGTAACCCCAAGGCGACAGAGGCCGTAGGGATGCACCTCAGCCCAGGGGCCTGAAGCAACAGAGGCCGGTGCACCGCACCTTGGCTGGATGCCTGGCAAGGACATCCATTTGGACAGGACCATATGGAGTTGGTACAGCCACATATGGGGGTGGTGGCTTAGAACTGGTGGCGGGATGGGCCTTGAGAGCCCCATCCGTTACAAGTGGGAGTGCTTAGCAGTAATATATGTTTTAAAATTCTAGGCCTACTTCGCAGGGTCAAATTCAAAGTGCTCATGGACCATGCATCCTTGCAATGGCCTCAGAATCTGTGGGAACCTGAAGCGTGGCTCGCACTATGGGCCCTGAAGCTAAGTGTATGTTATTAAGACTGTATATCAGCCAAGGGTGAGACACCAGAATGCGGACTGTCTCTCACAATTGCAAATGGTTTCATTGAAGCTGATTTGGTGGACATAATATATGAGATGATGATTGTGTGAAATTATAACGAAGAGCCACCTCTGGTGATCAAAGTATTGGGCTTTCTTAGATAGGATGACATTTTATGTGATGAGTGAAATATAAATAAATTAAAAATAGATGCTGAGTTTACCAAAACTTCTTCTAGATTAGCAATTATATTTTAAGTGCAAATAGGGCGGTAGGTCATAGAAGGTTGCAGAAAACGCAGGGAGTTCTTGGGACCCTATTACTATTGGGAGAGCATGCACTACGATGTGCTTGGATAGTTGCTTATTGTCAATCAGTTCAAAGTGAAAAACTTATCCACAAGACGACCACCTACCAGCTGGTCAAGCCTTGGTTAGTATGGCATATTGTTTCTCTGGATGTGATAGGGAATTTGCCAACTGGAGTGAACTGCTCTTAGTATATAATAGTAGCAAATAATCATTTGACAAGATGGGTGGAAGCAAGAGCAATCAATGATTTAGATGCTGTCTCACCGTTAAGCTCATGGAGTGTGTCATACAGCGACATGGCTGTCCACAGTTTATTCTCATGGACAATGGAACCACTTTCATGTCACATATCTTGCCCAAGTTGAACGACCTAATGGCAATCCATGGGGTCATGAATACATAACTAACACTATGAATCTAATGGATTGGTGGATAATGTCAACGGAACCTCGTTAAACATTCTACACAAGCTTGTAATTGATTGGACCGCTGACTGTACCCTTTTATCCATTGCCATCTTTGCATACAATATTAGCTATCATCCGTTAATGGGGAAAAGTCCCTTACATTTTCTTTATAAATGACATCCAGCTCTGTTTGTATTGCTTTATCCCTGTGTGAAGATATACCGGCGTAGTAAAGCCCCAGAGCTATTTAACTACCTTAACAGACATGCTAGTTTTAACTCCAAGCTGAAGAATACCACTAAATTAGCTAAGGTGATTTGGTATCAGGCGGCCAACCAATGTAGACGCAGCAGCTTCCCCAGTTCAGGGTAGGAGATCTTGTCCTGTTTTATGATCAACATGGGTTTGAAAGAAGAAACAATCTTTTCAGCATTTTACTAAAACGTTTGAGATAATCAAGAAGACTGGTGTTGACTCCTACACTAATAAGGAACCTGTAGGTAGCCAGATTATCAACTGAGTACACACAAAATTTTTCGGGCATAAAATTAATAGAAGCTTATCATCCAACCAATGGGGGTAATGTCAAGAAATTGATATTGATGGACATTAATCCACCTATCCGGTGAATTGTATTTATGAGTTAAGGTGAGCCTCAATATTTGAGCGATAGATTATGTCAATGTGAAGTATTCAATCAAAGTATAATGGTTTGACGAAAAGAGGG
The DNA here is from genome assembly GCA_022478985.1 of Massospora cicadina. NCBI lineage: Eukaryota > Fungi > Entomophthoromycota > Entomophthoromycetes > Entomophthorales > Entomophthoraceae > Massospora > Massospora cicadina. The sequence goes on along the minus strand of JAKSZP010008100.1, from coordinate 108,594 downwards.
AATTCCTCCAAAGCCTCAATGATAGAATGAACCCCTAAATTCTATAGAAAATTAAGAATAACTAAGCGGAAGGGTGAAACTGATGAGTAATACCACGGATTAAGAGTTGAGTATGAGAACAATATGAAGGAGGTCTTTTAAGAAGTAAGTGGTTATGGAAGAGTTAATGGAGGTAGCCAATAGTTTAATATTAAATAAATTGGTATTGTTAGGGCAATAGCTCCTTATTAATTTCTGTCAGAAAATTGCTTTTCTGATCAGTGGGCTCCACTAATGTGCCAGGCCAACCAGTATGGAGACTGGTTGACCCTTTGCCGTTTCGTCTTCTTGTGTGTGCCAACCCCCTATAAGTTCACGTCCAACTCACCAACACAGAAGACCAGCGACTTCACCTTAGCTTCAAGGTCTGTGGTATGCCCAGCGATTCCTGCCCCATCCTGGCCGTCAAGGCACCCCTGCGCTGCCCCACCATTAAAATCCTTCGCCAACCCATTTGGGCATGCCCCTGCGAGCCCTGCCCTCGTCTTAGGTGGCCAAAGCACTCCCGCGTTGCATCTTGCAGGGCTGACAGCCAGTCAACACATTGTCATTTGTGACTAGTTGGCCAGGTTACCGCCAGTTTCTCACAGGACTGATTTATATGAGCTACCAGCGTTGGCCACTCCAGGCGCGTCACCTTGCACCATTTTAGGAATCAAGTCCCATCTTCCCTTATTCTAGCTGAAATACTACTAACAAATAAGATAAATGGGCGAGAGAGATCTTTATTTTGATGGAAGAATGGCTATTTATACTATAGGCTAATTTGTCTATGAAAACCCTTGGCTATCCAAGCTGGCACTTTAATAAATCATTGTTCTATTTGTGGTTGCTATTCCCTCCCAATTCACTCGTCTGCTTTACCAAATACTAGATTAGTTTGACCCATTCTTGGCACAAGACGCCAGTCAATCATAATTAATCAAAAAATTAAAGTATAACTTTGAGCATCCTAGGCATAAGTCGCAGGTGCACTGAATTAGTCAGCGGAATTATTGTTGAACGCTTGGTAACAGATTCATTAGATTTACACCAGAAATTCCCACAATAACCCACAAATGGCAATTTGCGGTGAACGCTGATTCTGCTAAACCTAAATCAATTGATAATTAGATAAAATTGATAAAATCAAACTAGGCAATTAGCCAGCAATTAACCTGACTAACCAACACCGCTATTTCATATATTACTGAAAGGAATTCATTTGGGTTAAATTTTGTGACAAGTACTTTATTATTATTATTTATCAAGGGACAGCAAGCATCATACTGCTTGTCTATTGCACAGTGGTTTTACCCTTTGCAACCAGTTCTGTGGAATCAACCAAATCCTCCAAAAGATTACACTACCCATCTAGTTAGATGGTCTATTGCCACTATAATGTATTTTATTCCTCCTGTACTGATACTCAATGTCCCAATCATGTCTATTGACACAGTGTGTGATGCGAATCCAGGGAGTACTAATTTGTATTCTGTTATATTCTTATAAGGCTTGCGGAGTTGGCATTTCACGCAACAGTCCAGGTAGTTAGCAATCTATAGGTGTTCAATTTTTCAGTAGTAGTAGTGATGGCGAATATGGTCCATGGTCTTCCTTAGACCACCATGACTTACGACTTTATGTCTGGATCAGATAAAATCCAGTCATACTGATTGCTTCAGGACTTTAAGACTGTTTTCTGTCAATTGTTTATATAATTATCCATTTTTCATCTCGGTGTTTTCCATCACTCTCCTTAGCACAACATGAATTTCTCAGGGTTTAACCCTAGTATTGCCTTTGATCATACTTTGGAATAACTCGTCCACTTGATGATAGACAACTTGAACAGCAGGAAATCTTAATGATCCTTCAGCGTTTTGATGGTCTTCCCCAGCCTGGTATTTACTCAAAATCATAGGCTTGTAGTCTAAAGCACATTGTACCAGTCGCCTCTCTGGTTCCTTCAGGTTATTGAGCCAGCGTAAATACAAATGATCCATCACCAGTTAAAAGTGCGTTTCATGGATGTACACTTGAAATTAATTGAATGCATAGATCACTGCAAGACATTTGCTCTCCGTCACAATATAATTTCTTTGCACTGGCGTTAGTTTTCTGCTCACATAGGCCACCAGATGTTCTACCATGTCTCCATCCACTTGACTAAAAATGGCCCAATTGCCATCAACAAAACATCAGAATGGATTATAAATTTCTCTATCAATATTTGGGTGCTTAAGACAGGACTATTCATTAAATGATGGCATAATCTAATGAATCACACTTGTGCTTTTTTGTTCCAAATGAATCCTTTTTTCAGATCCTTTGATAAGTGGAATAATAGTTCCACGATTCTATAAAAATACTTTGTGAATCAATGATAGTAGCTGATCATCCCAAGAAATACTTGAATATACTGAACGCTCTTTGGGATGGATATCAATTTGATTGCCATAATCTTCTGCTTCTGGGGTTGCGCCAGCTGAAGTTTATCAAATACCATAAGAACTCAAGTTCTTTCTTGAAGAGTATCTCCTCAGCTTGATCTCCAAGTTCGTCACTTCCAGGCGTTTGAACACTCATTCTAAGTGCTCCAAATGGTCTGTAAGGGTCCTACTAAATACGTTGAAATCGTCCAGATACAATAATTCAGGATAGCTTCAAATCACTGAGCATAGAGTCCATTGCTCTCTTGAATGTCGCTGGCATGTTATAAAATCCCTGGGGCATTTGAGTAGGCTGATAAAGTTCTTTTCAGTAATTATCGCACATTTCCTAATTTTTAAAACTATTGCGGGGAAGGCCGACCATGGGACGGACACTTCCAAATATGACTCAGGACAGATAAACTTAGTACTGGGGGAGGCACCTCAGAGAAGCTATGCTATCTCTTTTTTCCAGCGGGAACGCCACTTATGGGGAGGGGGAGGGAACGCTTGAAGGGGCTGTAGCCACTATTGAGCACGTGTGGAGGAAGGGGTCTGATTTGATGAACCAGACTGGAAACCAAGAGGAGACCAGCTGTCAGCGATGCAGTGTGAGGTATCCAAACATCCACGCTTGAAAGTGGTCCACCAAATGAGACCAGAATCTGTGGACAGTTTCTGGGAGGGTGGGGGTGGAGCCTGCGATGGCATCTAAGACAATCGTGTGGATGGTCCACATGGTGATTGCAACCACCAGAGCACGGAGGGAGGGTGGAAGGGAGGAGGCCATTGATAGAGCAAACATATCTCTTGACAGACTGAAGGGATGCACTTGATCCTGGCCCAGCAGACGTTGAACTTCGCGCCATATCAATTTAGAGGTAGGGCACTTCTTCAGGCGGTGGAACAGCGTTCCATACTGGCCGCACACGACACAGGATGAGTGTAAAGCGTTAGAGCGCTCAGCTGTACGATACACCCGCCTCAGGCAGCGCCACACATGGGAGCGGACTTGAGCTGCAACAGAGGGTGATGTACATATTTCCAGATTGTTTTTTGGGTCTCAATGGAATAAGGGATGTCCATCATATCCAGGTAGTCCACCCTAGATAGGATATGGGGCCGTGTGGGGATCACGCCATCATGGATGGGTAGCCCCTGTACCTCTTGTGTGAACTGAGGAGAGGGGCGGCCTCTTCGGGTTGTATGTCCACTAATACGAATTCTCCACTCTGCGCTCCATATGGAGAGTAGGATTCGTTTGTAGTGGGTTTTTGTCCCGTGAAGACCTGTGGCCGATGTGTGTGATGCGAGGTATTTCATCAGGGAGTGGAGGTTTGATGGATTGTTGAGGCCCAAGGCTCGGGAGAAGTTGGAGTGGGCTGCGCGGGACCAGTGTTGGGATGGGAGTGTAGGAGCAGTGACGGCCGCGATCCAGGTGCCCAGGATCTTGGCAGCATGGGCTTTGAAGTCAAGCAGGCCCATGCCACCATGATGATGAGGGCCAAACATGACCTCTAGCCGTACTGGTGGAGGGTGGCCTGACCAAAGCCATCATTGCAGCAAGGCATACAAGGATTTGAAGAAGCTTGGGGAGAAGGGGATGGCGTGGGCTCCAAACCAGACTTGGGATAGGAGCATAGAGTTGGCTAAAACAACCCTGCCAGTAAGGGAAGTAGAGTGGGCTCTGAGGGAGGCGATTTGCTTCATCACGTTGTCCAGAATACGGCACTCCATTACTGCTGATGCATATTCTCCTGCCTCCATCCACACGCCCAGATGGCGTACCAGTCCTATGGTAGGTCGTGGCATGAGGTGGAGCACCAGTGGAGCAGTGTGTGTTGAGTAAGGCGTGATCATGGGCGAGCAGATGGGCTGGGTTGGGAACTAATTGCTGGGGCCCAGCAGTTCTGAAAATGACCAAGGAGGATAATTTCGGTTTTGGAGGCGTTCAGTGCCACATTGCTTACCTGGGAATATTCCTGGATGAGAGCTTCAAGCGCGCGTGCATCTTGATTATTAGACAACCCAACCACACAATCATCTGCAAATGCCATCATCTTGACTGGTGTTTGGCCTGGCACATGGACCCCAGTGAGTTGGGCATTCACATTTCGCAGTAGTGGGTCAAGGCTAAAGTTGTATAAGAGTGGGCTCAGGGGGTCCCCTTGTCGCAGGCCCCTTTGAGGACGGACTACTTCCGTTAGGAAACCTGGGCCGCGCACTGCCATTGTTGCAGATTCTGTGAGCAGCATCACCCAGTTAATGAAGCGGGGAGGTAGGCGGAATTGTTGGAGGCAGGCCCTAAGGTATTCCCAGTTTACTCTATCATAGGCCTTCTGTTGGCCCAAGAATACAAGTGCCCCAGAGGCTGTGGACTGACATGCATTGGCCACAGAGTGCACGTTATCCCAAATCAACCTTCTAGGTATGAAAAAAAATTGTTCTGGGGAGATGGTGGCAGATGCTACAGTCCCTAATTGGTTAGCCATAATTTTTGTTAAAATTTTGGTGTCTGTGTTTGTTAGAGAAATGGGGCGCCAATTGGCTAAGTCAAGCTTATCCCCTTTCTTGAAGAGTGTGACAGTAAAGGCCTCATGTCCTCCTGGTATGAGGCGCATTTCCAACAGGCTTTGGTTAAGTGAGGCAAGCAGAAGTGGGGATATATATTTGAAATATTTTTTGTAGAACTCATATAGAATGCCATCTGGGCCTGGGCATTTTTGGTTTGGTGCACCGCAAATGGCTGTCCATAATTCGTTTGGAGTAATTAAATTCATTATTTCTGGGTATCAGAAAACAGTGCAGATATGAGCTTGGTCAAGAAATTCCGCCACTTCAGCTGGCTGAACTGGTTCAGCTTGGTATAACTCGGAGTAATATTTTTGCATTTTGATTGCCACTTCTGCTGGTGTATCCGCAATAGAATTATCCAATCTTTGCACCTGTGTGCAGGCCACGCTCTGGCGTGGTGCGAAATTTTTTTAAAAAATATGCGGTGCACTTGTCACCTTTTGTGATGCGTGTGGCCCTGTATTGAACACAAACCCGATGTTTGTGTTGCCTTTTGAGTGCATTGAGGTGGGTGGCTGCCTCCGCCCACTTCTGGCCCCATGCAGGGCTGTATCCTGTAGCTGGAATGTTGGACTCCAAGTGTGCCAATTCTGCCAGAGTGCATGAGATAACCGTCAATGTGTCTCGTGAGTGTCTGGAGGAGAGATGGCGAGAGTGGCGGATGGTGTCCTCTTTGAAAGTTACCCATGTGGAAATGGGGTCCTCGCAAAACAGTGCAACAAACTTATTTGCCAAAGTTGCCTCTTCCACCCACGTGGAAAATCCTGGTGACGCGAGCTTGGGGGTGGATTTTGCACCAATGTGGGGCCTTAGCAACTGTGACAGGTAGGTGGTATGTTATTGAGACCATTCGGTGGTCAGAGAATTCCATTTTTGTTGTTTTGAATTGGGAGATGTGGGGTTGGAATTTCGCCGGCGTTAGAATAAGGTCAATGTGGGTCATGGACCTTAATTAACCATTGTGGAAGTAAGGACGCATCATGTTTTCGAGCAGCAGGGCATGTCATGGCAGCGCATCCATTAACCCAAGGGTAGCATTTAGAACGCGTAGTTCAACGTGACCTTTGGGGCGTGGGGTGAGGGAGGCCACTTGGTGAGGTTGGCCAACAGTTCATGTCACCAACTAGGAAAGAATCAGGGGGTAGTGGGAGGGATTTGACTGATGAGAAAAATTCCTGACGCTCATGTGCACCATTTGGGCATAGATGTTGATGATTGCGTGTGCTACATCAGCCCACGAGAAGATGATGACGAGCACTCAGCCATTTAGGAATGTTTCTGAGGATACGAATTTGAAAAAATTATTTTTCTGAATTAGCACCCCACAGTGCTTTGACCAAAAGGATAGGGATGGGAGGAGCATTGTTTTCCAAGTTTCCTCGGAACCTCATGGACAGTGGGACTCCTGGATGGCCAGGATATCCACGGGTAAATTGTGTTGTAAAAAACTCAGTTTCCTAGCCTGGGATGGGGAGGCCTTCTGTCCGGCAATATTCAACGTCCCTAAAGTGAAGGTTTCCCCCATTGCACCTTAGGTGCGAGGGGGTGGGCCCCCGGGCCCACCAGCCTCTTCTAGGTCCCCACGGGCTTTCACAGCAGTGCAGGTATTAGCAGCAACACTTTCGGAGTTTTTGTTGATTTTTGTGGAAAGAGTCACATTGGCTTTGGCCTTCACTTTTTGTTTTCTGACGTCAGATGAATTTTTTGCGGTGTGGATGAGTTTGGCGCACCATTGAGCGGGTCAAAAAAAAATTTTCAGTTGGGATAGGTCCTAAGTCAGTTTCAACTGGAGCTTAAATGCAACGATTGGGTGAGATCAAGTCTCCCACCGGATCCTCAGATTGAGTGGCCCACTCAGCATGGGCTTCCCAATCTGATTGGTTGATGGATTCCTGAGTTGCTTCTGCTGCAAAGGTTTCCATGTCCTCCTGGCGTTGTGAGTGTGAGCTAGCGGTGGTGGCCTTGGCCATTTCCTTGGCCGCAGCCCTATGGGCCTGCTTAGCCTTCTTCCGTTCTTGTGGGGAGATAGGCTTTACCAATAGGTAGCAGCCTTGTGCTCCCCACGGGAAAGCCTCCTTGGTGCTTGCAGTTGGTTTGTAGTGCGCCTCTCCATTGGCCATGGCCGCCGAGGGGTGCTCTTGGAATGTGATGCCCTCCTTGATGGGGCATGCATGCGCCTTGTGGCTGAACGCGTCACAGTGGGTGCAAATGGGGGGCATGCTGTCCACAGTCACCCGGAATGGGTGGGTGGTATGCCCTGCAACATCAATAAAAGTGGAGTGCGGGATCTGGGTTAGGTCCTTCGCGATCTCCTCAGTTGGGGTCAGAACAGCGATGGCTTTGCCGGTGCACAGGTTTGGCATCAGCATGAAGCGTTGCATTTCAAAAGATTGTATTTCGCCGTATACAGTGAGACCATCTTTCAGGTGTTGTTCCAAAATGTCACGTTTTACTGTAGTAGGCAAAAAGTCAAACGTGAGGAAAATTTGGTTTGATTTTGTCCATCTGGTGCATTTGGTTTCGACGACCCATTGCCCTTCAGGGAGGTTGACCACTATGCGCACCACTGCAGCCTCATCTGCTGCTTTTTTGCTTTCAAAACCTAGGTCCAGCCAACCACGCGACTTGGAGTGAGGTGCAACATACACTGCGGTCGGGAAAACTTTGTGTACATCTTCACAAAATTTCTCCCATAAGGCCATTTTTTGGATGTCCAGAGATATACACAGACTTCAAATTCCACCGACAAAAGTGGCTGGGAGTGTGGCGTGTTGATGTACTGGTTGCATTGTGCTTGCCACGCGAGTATCTCCAGGGAAAATTGTGACTGCCAGTTTTTTAAGATTTTTGTCTATTCCGCCAGATTCTCCGAGGCGTTTTTGAATGTTGGAGGCCGCGGGCCTTCCACCTGCTCCTCTTTCTTGCTTGCCCAACTGCTCCCTGACATGGGTGCAGACTAATCTCCTCTGTGAGATTATCAAACTAGATTCAGTCTTGAATTGAATAGGTTGCAATAGTGATTGTAACGAGAAAGAAAAGTCGTCATAGGGCAAGTATTAATCAAAGCATTTAGTTAATCATTCTTAGTCGATTAGGTCAAGGTTTTGGTATAATTAATGCTACAAGTTGATATGACTGCAAGGGCAAGGTTTGATGAAAAGAGAAATATATTGGAAAGTTGCTAAGAATTTATTGTGGGGAAGGCCGACCATGGGATGGACACTTCCAAATATGACTCAGAAGAGACAAAACTTAGTAACAGGAAGGCACCCCAGAGAAGCGATGCTATCTCTTGTTGCCAGCGGGAACGCCACTTATGGGGAGGGGGAGGGAACGTGTGAAGGGGCCGTAGCCACAATTGAACACGTGTAGAGGAAGGGGTCTGATTTGATGAACCAGACTGGGAATCAGGAGGAGACCAGCTGTCGGCAACGCGGTGGGAGGTATCCAAACATCCACGCTTGAAAGTGGTCCACCAAATGAGACTGGAATCTGTGGACAGCTTCTGGGAGGGTGGGGGTGGAGCCTTCGATGGCATCTAAGACAATCGTTTGGATGGTCCACATGGCGATTGCAACCACCAAAGCATGGAGGGAGGGTGGAAGGGAGGAGGCCATTGATAGAGCAAACATATCTCTTGACATACTGAAGGGATGCGTTTGATCCTGGCCCAGCAGACGTTGAACTTCACGCCATATCACTTTAGAGGTAGGGCACTTCTCCAGGCGGTGGAACAGCGTTCCATACTGGCCACACATGACACAGGATGAGTGTAAAGCGTTAGAGCGCTCAACTGTACGATACACCCACCTCAGGCAGCGCCACACATGGGAGCGGACTTGAGGCTGCAACAGAGGATGGTGTGCGTATTTCCAGATAGTTTTTTGGGTCTCAATGGAGTAAGGGATGTCCATCATGTCCAGGTAGTCCACCCTGGATAGGACATGGGGCCGTGTGGGGATCACGCCATCTTGGATGGGTAGCCCCTGTACCTTTTGTGTGAACTGAGGAGAGGGGCGGCCTCTCTGGGCTGTGTTTCCGCTAATACAAATTCTCCACTCAGCGCTCCGCATGGAGAGGAGGATTCGTTTGTAGTGGGTTTTAGTCCCGTGAGGGCCTGTGGCCGATGTGTGTGATGCGAGGTATTTCATCAGGGAGTGGGGGTTTGATGGGTTGTTGAGGCCCAAGGCTTGGGAGAAGTTGGAGCGGGCCACGCGGGACCAGTGTTGGGAGGGGAGCGTAGGGGCGGTGACGGCCGCTATACAGGTACCCAAGATCTTGGCATCATGGGCTCTGAAGTCGAGCAGACCCATGCCACTATGATGATGAGGGCCAAACATGACCTCTAGCCGTACTGGTGGAGGGTGGCCTGAACAAAGCCATCCTTGCAGCAGGGCATACAAGGATTTGAAGAAGCTTGGGGAGAAGGGGATGGCGTGGGCTCCAAACCAGACTTTGGAGAGGAGCATATAGTTGGCTAAAACAACCCTGACAGTAAGGGAAGTAGGGTGGGCTCTGAGAGAGGCGATTCACTTCATCACGTTGTCCAGAATACGGCACTCCATTACTGCTGATGCATATTCTCCTGCCTCCATCCACACGCCCAGATGGCGTACCAGTCCTATGGTAGGTCGTGGCATGAGGGGAGCACCAGTGGGGCGGTGTGTGTTGAGCTGGTAGGGCGAGGACGTGGTCAAGCAGATGGGCTGGGTTGGGAATTAATTGCTGGGGCCCAGCAGCTCTAAAACTGACCAAGGAGGATAATTTCGGTTCTGGAAGCGTTCAGTGCCGCGTTACTTACCCAGGAATACTCCTGGATGAGAGCTTCAAGCGCGCGTGCATCTCGATTATTAGACACCCCAACCACACAATCATCTGCGAATGCCATTATCTTGACTGGGGCTTGGCCTGGCACATGGACCCCAGTGAGTTGGGCATTCACATTTTGCAGCAGTGGGTCAAGGCTGAAGTTGTATAAGAGTGGGCTGAGGGGGTCCCCTTGTCACAAGCCCCTTTGAGGGCGGACTACTTCCATTAGGTTGCCAGGGCCATGTACTGCCATTGTTGCAGATTCCGTGAGCAGCATCACCCAGTTGATGAAGCGAGGGGGTAAGCAGAATTGATGGAGGCAGGCCCTGAGGTATTTTCAGTTTACTTTATCATAGGCCTTCTGTTGGCCCAAGAATACAAGTGCCCCAGAGGCTGTGGACTGACATGCATTAGCCACAGAGTGCACGTTATCCCAAATCAACCTTCTAGGTATGAAACCAAATTGTTCTGGGGAGATGGTGGCAGATGCTACAGTCCCTAAATGGTTAGCCATGATTTTTGTTAAAATTTTGGTGTCTGTGTTTGTTAAAAAAATGGGGCGCCAGTTGGCCAAATCTAGCTTCTCCCCTTTCTTGAAGAGTGTGACGGTAAAGGCCTCATGTCCTCCTGTTAGGAGGCGCGTTTCCAACAGGCTTTGGTTAAGTGAGGCAAGCATCAATGGGGATATATTTTAAAATACTTTTTGTAGAATTCATATGGAATGCCATCTGGGCCTGGGCATTTTTTAGCTTGGTGCACCGCAAATGGCTGTCCATAATTCATTCAGAGTAATCAAATTCATTATTTCTGGGTATTGGAAAATGGTGCGGATGTGAGCTCAGTCGAGAAATTCTGCCACTTCAGCCAGCTGAATTGGATTGGATCGGTACAACTTGGAGCAATACTTTTGTGTTTTGATTGCCACTTCAGCTGGCATATCCGCAATGGAATCATCCGATCTTCACACCTGTGTGTATGCCACGCTCTGGCATGGTGCAAAAAATTTTTAAAGAAATGTGCGGTGCACTTGTCACCTTTTGTGATGTGTTTGGCCCTGTACTGAACACAAACCCGATGTTTTTGTTGCCTTTCAAGTGCATTGAGGTGGGCGTCTGCCTTTGCCCACTTCTGGCCCTATGCAGAACTGTATCCTGTAGCTGGGATATTGGACTCCAGGTGTGCCAACTCTGCCAGAGCGTGCAAAATGACCGCTGATGTGGCTCATGAGCATCTGGAGTAATGATGGTGAAAGTGGTGGATGGTGTCATCTTTGAAAGTTGCCCATGTGGAAATAGGGTCCACACAAAACAGTGCAACAAACTCTTTTGCCAAAGTTGCCGCTTCCACCCACATGGAAAATCCTCGCGACGCAAGCTTGGAGGGGCAGATTTTGCACCAATGTGGGGCCTTAGCAGCTGTGACAGGTAGGTGGTAGGTTAACGAGACCAGTCAATGGTCAGAGAATTCCATTTTTTGTTGTTTTGAAGTGGGAGATGTGGGGTTGGAATTTCGCCAGCGTTAGGATAACGTCGATGCAGGTCATGGACCTTAATTGGCCATTGTGGACGTGGGGATGCATCATGTTTTTGAGCAGCGGGGCATGTCAGAGCAGCGCATCCATTAACCCAAGGGTGGCCTTTAGAACGTGCAGTTCTACGTGACCCTGGGGGCGTGGGGTGAGGAAGGCCACCAGTCCATTGGTGTGTTTAGCCAATAGTTCATGTCACTGACTAGAAAAGGGTCTGGGGGTAGCGGGAGGGATTTGACTGATGAGAAAAATCCCAACACTCGCGTGCACCATTTGGGGCATAGGTGATGACTATTGCATGCACTACATCAGCCCATAAGAAAGTGACAATGAGAACTCAGCCATTTAGGAATGTTTCTGAGGATACGAATTTGAAATAATTATTTTTCTGAATTAGCACCCCACAGTGCTTCAACCAAAAGGATAGGGATGGGAGGAGCATTGTTTTCCAAGCTTCCTCGGAACCTTGTGGACAGTGGGACTCCTGGATGGCCAGGATATCCACGGGTAAATTGTGTTGTAAAAACTCAGTATCCTAGCCCAGGACGGGGAGGCCTTGAGTCCAGAGATATTCAACGTCCCTAAAGTGAAGGTTTCTTCCATCGCACCTTAGGTGTGAGGGGTGGCACCCGGGCCCACCAACCTCCTCTAGATCCCCATGGGCCTTCACAGCATCGCGGGTGTTAGCAGCAACGCTATTGGGATTTTTGTTAATTTTTGTGGAAAGAGTTGCATTGGCTTTAGCCTTCGCTTTTTGTTTTCCCAACTTTGGACAAATTTTTTGCGGTGCAGATGAGTTCAGTGCACCGTTGAGCAGGTCAAAAAAATTTTTAGTTGTGATGGGTCCCAAGTTGGTTTTGACTGGAGCTTGGGTGCAATGATTGGGTGAGATTGAGTTCCCCATCAGATCCTCAGATTGAGTGGCCCACTCAGCATGGGCTTCCTAATCTGATTGGTTGATGGATTCCTGAGTTGCTTCTGCCGCAAAGGTTTCAATGTTCTTCTGGTGTTGTGAGTGTGGGATAGCGGTGGTGGCTTTAGCCACTTCCTTGGCCGTAGCCCTGCGGGCCTGCTTGGCCTTCTTCTGCTCTTGCAGGGAGATAGGCTTTACCAGTAGGTAGCAGCCTTGTACTCCCCACAGGAAAGCCTCTTTGGTGCTTGTGGTTGGTTCATAGTGCGCCTCTCCGCTGGCCATGGCCACTGAGGGGTGCTCTTGGAATGTGATGCCCTCTTTGGTGGGGCATGCATGTGCCTTATGGCCAAACGCATCACAGTGGGTGCAAATGGGGGCGCGCTGTCCACGGTCACCCAGAATGGGTGGGTGGTATGCCCTGCAATATCAATAAAAGTGGAATGCAGGATCCGGGTTAGGTCCTTCATGATCTCCTCAGTTGGGGTCAGGACTGCGATGGCTTTGCCGGTGCACAGGTGTGGCATCAGCGTGAAGATTGCATTTCAAAAGATTGTATTTCACCATATATGGCAAGACCATCTTTCAGGTGTTGTTCCAAAATGTCACATTTTACCGTAGTAGGCAAAAAGTCAAACGTGAGGAAAATTTGGTTTGATTTTGTCAATCTGGTGCATTTGGTTTTGATGACCTGTTGCCCTTTGGGGAGGTCAACCACTACATGCACCACAGCTGCCTCATCTGCTGCCTCTTTGTTTTCAAAACCTAGGTCCAGCCAACCACATGACATGGAGTGAGGTGCGATGTACACTGTGTTCAGGAAATTGTGTGCACATCTTCACAAAATTTTCCCATAAGGCCATTCGTTGGATGTCCAGAAACATGCAGACTCTGAATTCCACCGATGAAAGTGGCTGGGAGTGTGGCGTGCTGATGTACTGGTTGCATCGTGCTTGCCATGCGAGTATTTCCAGGAAATAGTGACCGCCAGTTTTTTAAAAAAAATTTCTATTCCACCAGTTTCTCTGGGGCATTTTTGAATGTTGGAGGCCGCGGGCCTTCCACCTGCTCCTCTTACCTTACTTGCCCAACTGCTCCCTGACATGGGCGCAGACTAATCTCCTCTGTGAGATTATCAAACTAGATTCAGACTTAAATTGATTAGGTTGCAAAAGTGATTGCAACAAGAAAGAAAATTTTTGGAAAGGTCATTTAAAAATAATAATAAATAGATAAATATATTGACACTGTGTGTGGTAAAGTAGCTTATTGAAGGCCTCAATCTAATAGCCAGTTATATATAATTAAAATTAAATGTTGTATTCATGGTTTGGTCATCTCAACAGGAGGTTTGAGTAACCCTATGTGCATACTGGGTACACATTTCAAGATTTAATATTACAGCAGTATCTGCATGAACAACTCACAATATATGAAAAATCCTTTACATAGGTTATTTGTTGGCATTTTTAAGGCAAATATTTTAGTTTATTTTCATTTTTGGTAAAAGATTTATATTAGGGGGAGTTTTTATATAAGGGAATTAACCATATTTCTAATAATACATGTACAAAATATGAAAAAGTTTCTTATTATTTTAATAAAAAATTGAAAGATCTAAACTTACTAAAATATTATGATTTTATTAAAGAGAATGAAGTTTTAGATATAATTAGTAGTATTACTGGTCTATATATATTTTGGATAAATTTTATGATGTGTATTATATTTATATATCTACCACATTATATTATCCATTCTTTGTATATATTTGAAGATTTATATTGGGAGACATATTAATAAAGACTTTACAGTTAATCTTCTTGTCCTTATCAAGGTACTTTAATTACGCAATTAAAGAATAACAAAATAAATTAGTTATGTATATTTAGATATAATAAATTGCAACTATTGTGTTTTTGCCTTAGTACAAAATTAACCTTCTTCTCAAAAGTCATAGTTAAATATAGTATTTGAGTGGGTAATAATAAACCGCCTGTGCCCTTTGATTATTTTATTTTATTTTATTTGAGGTGGGACAACCTGGGGACAATACTGCACTGATTAAAGGAAATTGAATGAGTGGGAAAGGAGGATAAAATCCAAAAACCTCCATGTGCAGCGTATGATAGGCCAGGAACTCCATGGACCTCCTTTAATATTTGCTATCTTGGTTTGGGGCATTGGTGCACAACGCCAACACAGTCATAATTGTCCCTTACCCCAAAGTTCCAGTAACAGAATCAAACTCAAGGAGGCAGCGGTAGAGGCCAAAACTCTACCACTTGGGTATCCTCCCCTCCCCTTCATTATTTACCATTAGAATTATTATATTGAATCAAAGATAAATTTCTTACAAATGGGACTAAAATTCAAAAACATCTCTGCCCTCATTTCAAACTCAATAGAAGTTAAAAAAATCAAACCAAGATCTATTAGTCATAAAGATCTTTGAACAAAGCACTTCACTTTCTGTTGATGTATAATATGCACTAGAAACAATATAGTAATTTTATCACTTAAATTTAGTGCCTGAATTTGTCATCTTCTCTATCTCATTTCTATTTTAATCCAATAGTTAGACAGATAGAAATTAAGTGATAAATTCATTTAATGAGTTACTAATATTATTTTTAAATTTAAAATTTATTGCGGGAAGGCTGACCATAGGTGGACACTTCTGAATATGACTCAGACGAGACAAAACTTAGTACCAGGGGAGGCACCCCAGAGAAGCGATGCTATCTCTTGTTGCCGGCGGGAACGCCACTTATGGGAAGGGGGAGGGAACGTGTGTAGGGGACGTAGCCACTATTGAGCACGTGTGGAGGAAGGGGTCTGATTTGATGAACCAGACTGGGAACCAGGAGGAAACCAGCTGTCGGCAATGCAGTGGGAGATATCCAAACATCCATGCTTGAAAGTGATCCACCAAATGAGACCAGAATCTGTGGACAGCTTCAGGGAGGGTGGGGATGGATCCAGCGATGGCATCCAAGACAATCGTGTGGATAGTCCACATGGCGATTGCAACCCTTAGAGCATGGAGGGAGGGTGGGAGGGGGAGGCCATTGATGAAGCAAACCTATCTCTTGACAGACTGAAGGAATGTGTTTGATCCTGGCCTAGCAGACGTTGGACTTCGCGCCAAATTACTTTAGAGGTGGGGCACTTCTCCAGGCGGTGAAACAGCGTTCCATACTGGCCACACACGACACAGGATGAGTGTAAAGCATTAGAGCGCTCAGCTGTAAGATACACCCACCTTAAGCAGCGCCACACATGGGAGCGGACTTGAGGCTGCAACAGAGGATGGTGTGCGTATTTCCAGATAGTCTTTTGGGTCTCAGTGGAATAAGGGATGTCCATCATGTCCAGGTAGTCCACCCTGAATAGGACTTGGGGTCGAATGGGGATAACGCCATCATGGATGGGTAGCCCCTGTACCTCTTGTGTGAACTGAGGAGAGGGGCGGCCTCTTTGGGTTGTATGTCCACTAATACGAATTCTCCACTCTGCGCTTCGCATAAAGAGTAGGATTCGTTTGTAGTGGGTTTTGGTCCCGTGAGGACCTATGGCTGATGTGTGTGATGCGAGGTATTTCATCAGGGAGTGGGGGTTTGATGGATTGTTGAGGCCCAAGGCTTGGGAGAAGAGAGAGAGAGAGAGAGAGAGAGAGAGAGAGAGAGAGAGAGAGAGAGAGAGAGAGAGAGAGAGAGAGAGAGAGAGAGAGAGAGAGAGAGAGAGAGAGAGAGAGAGAGAGAGAGAGAGAGAGAGAGAGAGAGACCAATTGGAGCAGGCCGCGCGGGACCAGTGTTGGGATGGGAGTGTAGGAGCAGTGACGGCCGCAATCCAGGTGCCCAGGATCTTGGCGGCATGAGCTTTGAAGTCAAGTAAACCCATGCCACCATGATGATGAGGGCCAAACATGACCTCTAGCCATACTGGTGGAGGGCGGCCTGACTAAAGCCAACCTTGTAGCAAAGCATACAGGGATTAAAGAAGCTTGGGGAGAAGGGGATGGCGTGGGCTCCGAACCAGACTTTGGATAGGAGCATAGAGTTGGCAAGGACAACCCTGCCAGTGAGGGTAGTAGGGTGGGCTCTGAGAGAGGCGATTCGCTTCGTCACGTTATCCGTATATGGCACTCCATTACTGCTGACGCGTATCCACCTGCCTCCAACCACACGCCCATATGGCGTACCAGTCCTATGGTAGGTCATGGCGCAAAGGGGAGCACCAGTGGAGCGGTGTGTTTTGAGTTAGTAAGGTGTGGACGTGGGCAAGCAGATGGGCTGGGTTGGAAACTACTTTCTGGGGCCCAGCAGTTCTGAAACTGACCAAGGAGGATGATTTCGGTTTTGGAGGCGTTCAGTGCTGCGTTGCTTACCTGGGAATATTCCTGGATGAGGGCTTCAAGCGCGCGTGCATCTTTGTTATTCGACACCCCCACCATGCAATCATCTGCAAATGCCATCATCTTGACTGCGGTTTGGCCTGGCACATGGACCCCAGTGAGTTGGGCATTCACATTTTGCAGTAGTGGGTCAAGGCTGAAGTTGTATAAGAGTGGGCTCAGGGGGTCCCCTTGTTGCAGGCCCCTTTGAGGATGGACTACTTCCGTTAGGAAACCTGGGCCGCGCACTGCCATTGTTGCAGATTCTGTGAGCAGCATCACCCAGTTAATGAAGCGGGGAGGTAGGCGAAACTGTTGGAGGCAGGCCCTAAGGTATTCCCAGTTTACTCTATCATAGGCCTTTTGTTGGTCCAAGAATACAAGTCCCCAGAGGCTGTGGACTGACACACATTAGCCACTGAGTGCACGTTATCCCAAATCGACCTTCTGGGGATGAAACCAAATTGTTCTGGAGAGATGGTGGCAGATGCTACAGTCCCTAAACGGTTAGCCATGATTTTTGTTAAAATTTTGGTGTCTGTGTTTGTTGGAGAAATGGGGCGCCAGTTGGCTAAGTCTAGCTACTCCCTTTCTTGAAGAGTGTGACCGTAAAGGCCTCATGTCCTCCTGGTAGGAGGCGCGTTTCCAACAGGCTTTGGTTGAGTGAGGCTAGCAGCAATGGGGATATATATTTAAAATATTTTTTGTAGAACTTATATGGAATGCCATCTGGGCCTGGGCATTTTTGGTTTGGTGCACTGCAAATGGTAGTCCATAATTCGTTTGGAGTAATTAAATTCATTATTTCCAGGTATCAGAAAATGGTGCAGATATGAGCTCTGTCGAGAAATTCCACCATTTCAGCCAGCTGAATTGGTTCAGATCGGTATAACTTGGAGTAATATCTTTACATTTCAATTGCCACTTCGGCCAGTGTGTCCACAATAGAAATATCCGATCTTCACACCTGTGTGCAGGCCACGCTCTGGCGTGGTGCAAAAATTTTTTTGAAGAAGTATGCGGTGCACTTGTCTTCTTTAGTGATGCATGTGGCCCTGTATTGGACACAAACCCGATGTTTGTGTTGCCTTTCAAGTGCGTTGAGGTGGGCGGCTGCCTCCGCCCATTTTGGGCCCATACAGGGCTATATCCTGAGGCTGGAATGTTGGACTCCAAGTGGGCCAATTATGCCAGCACGTGCAATATAACCGCCGATGTGGCTCGTGAGCATCTGGATGAGAGATGGCGATAGTGGCGGATGGTGTCTTCTTTGAAAGTTGCCCATGTGGAAATGGGGTCCGTGCAAAATGGTGCAACAAACAATTTTGCCAAAGTTGCCTCTTCCACCCACATGGAAAATCCTGGCGATGCGAGCTCTGGGGGCGGATTTTGCACCAATGTGGGGCCTTTGCAACTGTGACGGGTAAGTGGTATGTTATTGAGACCAGTCAGTGGTTGGAGAATTCCATTTTCATTGTTTTGAAGTGGGAGATGTGGGGTTAGAATTTCGCCGGTGCTAGAATAAGGTCGATGCGGGTCATGGACCTTAATTGGCCGTTGTGGACGTGGGGACGCGTCATGTTTTCGAGCAGTGGGCATGTCATGGCAGCGCATCCATTAACACAAGGGTAGCTTTTAGAACGCGTAGTTCTATGTGACCCTGTGGGGCGTGGGGTGAGGGGCAGCCACCGGTCCGTTGGTGAGGTTAGCCAACAGTTCATGTCACCAATTAGGAAAGAATTGGGGGGTAGCGGGAGGGATTTGACCAATGAGAAAAATTCCTGACGCTCTTGTGCACCATTTGGGGTGTAAATGTTGACGATTGTGTGTGCAACATTGGCCCATGAGAAGGTGACAACAAGCACTCGGTCATTTAGGAATGTTTCTGAAGATGTAAATTTGAAAAAATTGTTTTTCCAAATTAGCACCCCACAGTGCTTTGACCAAAAGGATAGGGATGGTAGGAGCATTGTTTTCCAAGCTTCCTCGGAACCTTGTGGTTAGTGGGTTTCCTGGATGGCCAGGATATCCAAGGGTAAATTGTTTTGTAAAAAACTCAGTTTCCTAGCCTGGGATGGGGAGGCCTTGAGTCTGGTGATATTCAGCATCCCTAGAGTGAAGGTTTCCCCCTTCGCACCTTAGGTGCGAGGGTGGGCCCCTGGGCCCACCAGTCTCTTCCAGGTCCCCATGGGCTTTCACAGCAGCGCGGGTATTAGCAGCAATACTATCGGGGTTTTTGTTAATTTTTGCAGAAAGAGTCACGTTGGCTTTGGCCTTTGCTTTTTGTTTTCCCGACATCGGACAAATTTTTTGTGGTGCGGATAAGTTTGGTGCACCATCGAGTGGGGCAAAAGAAATTTTTTTTGGTTGGGATAGGTCCCAAGTCAGTTTCAACTGGGGCTTGGGTGCAGCGATTGGGTGAGATTGAATCTCCCATCAGATCCTCGGATTGAGTGGCCCATTTGGCATGGGCCTCCCAATCTGATTGGGTGATGGATTCCCAAGTTGCTTCCGCTGTGAAGGTCCCCATGTCCTCCTGGCATTGTGAGTGTGGGATGGTAGTGGTGACCTTGGCCACTTCCTTGGCTGCAGTCCTATGGGCCTTCTTGGCCTTCTTCCGCTCCTGCGGGGAGGTGGGCTTTACCAATAGGTAGCAGCCTTGTGCTCCCCATGGGAAAGCCTCCTTGGTGCTTACGGTTGGTTTGTAGTGCGCCTCTCCGCTGGCCATGGCCGCTGAGGGGTGCTCTTGGAATGTGACGCCCTCTTTGATGGGGCACACATGCGCCTTATGGCTGAACGCATCACAGTGGGTGCAAATGGGGGGCGCGCTGTCCACGGTTACCCGGATGGGTGGTGTGCCCTGCGATGTCAATAAAGGTGGAGTGCAGGATCTGGGTTAGGTCCTTTGCGATCTCCTCAGTTGGGGTCAGAACTGCGATGGCTTTGCCGGTGCACAGGTGTGGCATCAGCGTGAAACGTTGCATTTTGAAAGATTGTATTTCGCCATATATGGCGAGACCATCTTTCAGGTATTGCTCCAAAATGTCACGTTTTACCGTAGTAGGCAAAAAGTCAAACGTGAGGAAAATTTGGTTTGATTTTGTCCATCTGGTGCGTTCAATTTCGACGACCCATTGCCCTTCAGGGAGGTCGACCACTATGCGCACCGCTGCAGCCTCGTCTGCTGCTATTTTGCTTTTGAAACCTAGGTCCAGCCAACCACATGACATGGAGTGAGGTGCAACGTACACCGTGGTCAGGAAAATTTTGTGTACATCTTCACAAAATTTTTCCCATAGGGCCGTTTTTTGGATGTCCAGATACACACGGACTCTGAATTCCACCAACAAAAGTGGCTGGGAATGTGGCGTATTGATGTACTGGTTGCATCATGCTTGCCACGCGAGTATCTCCAGGGAAATTGTGACTGCCAGTTTTTTTAGATTTTTTTCTATTCCGCTGGATTCTCTGGGGCGTTTTCGAACGTTAGAGGCCGCGGGCCTTCCGCCTGCTCCTCTTGCCTTGCTTGCCCAACTGCTCCCAGACATGGGCGCAGACTAATCCCCTCTATGATATTATCAAACTAGATTTAGTCTTGAATTGAATGGGTTGCAAAAGTGTTTGCAACGAGAAAGAAAAAAGTCCTACTAATATTATTTTTAAGAACTTAATTTACATTCTTTTTCTTTCACTTTGATAGCTATAATTGAAGCCAAATTTAATTTTTTTAATATAACACAGTCACTTGACTTAGCACATAAAAGAAAATGTTGATGGTTTTGATGCCCTCTGCCCTAAAATGGGGTGGTGATGTACCACCTGCCAGTGTGTTTTGACCACCACCAAAGCAGGCCTGGGCTGGCTCTGCTACCCCTCTAATGCCACCAGGCATTAATCCCCTCTTGGGACTTGGCCCACCACCTAGCCAAATACCAGGTGGTGCTCCAGAGCCCTTTGATGCTCCCAAGGAGCAATTTGAATTTCAGCCTCCAGGTCAAATATGAGAATTTTTTCTCATATGTGAGTGTGGCCATCATCTAGATGGCTATGGCAGTTTTTAAACCTGCCAGATTTATTGACTTTTTTCTTTATGGGGTACTTTGTTTTCAGCTTCCATTCAAAAGCTGATACAGTGACAGCAGCCTAGCTGCAAATCAATTTTTAAAAATACCCATCTTCACTGTTTAAACCCAGATCCCATATGAGGCCACTTTGGTGGTCCAGTTTGTTGGGTTGCCCACCCATCTCTCCCCTAACGCCTCTGCCATGAGCTCATGGAGGGTGTCAGAAATTCGACTATGGGCTCTGCTAGTTGGCAGGCCAACAAGTATGAAGACTTGTCAGCCCTTGCCATTTTACCTTAGGCGTCAGGGCTAGCAGCACCAGCTAACCCCTTGGCGTTTCACCTGCGCCATTTGGGGATCCCCCTAGCCTATACTCCAACCAACAAAATAAGTATAACTTAAAACAAAAGGTAGATTAGGCAAAGGGAGATATTTATTGAAAGGGAAGCGCCAGGTATTTATACTATTTTACAAAAGGGCTACTGCGCCCACCATTGACCTATCAGCTCTTCTGGTTCTTCCAGCCAACCACTTCTTTTCTTCTTCTTCTACTTCTTCTTCTTCTACATTATCTCTTCCCTGGCGTTGACCCTCTCACTCTGTCCTTCCTGATGTCCAAATTAGTTTTGGCTCATCCTCGGCCTTAAGTCGCTGGTGAGTCATATAAATAATTAACCTAATTAAATATTAAATTTGGATTCAACCTACAAATTGTTAATAATGCGCTGGAAACAATTTCAGTCACTTGCTTGACTTGGAATATCTCAGCATCTCGCTGACATCTATTCTCATCTTATCTTGATAATAAATGAGGCACCATAAACAACCTCCACCACCTCAAACTCATAATTGTCAGATCCACCAACATTGGATTATCAGGCAGCGAATTCATGGATAAGCAAATACATCAGCTTTCCACCGGAAATCCCACAACAGACTATGAATGGCAGTTGGTATTGACCACTGTTCTGCTGACTGATAGCAAGTGGATCATCCTCAGCTATTAGTTGCCAGTGATCCTTATACTAATTCAGGGCCACAGATTGGCCCCACTCAAACCTAAATACCAAACTCGGCGGAATACTAATTTTGGCTCAACCCAAATTGGGGAGCAACTAACCAGCAATTGAACCAAATAACACGAAATTCAGTCAACAAACCATTCCACCAGGATTGGCCATATCATCCCAAATAACGCTAAATCATTGGAGAATTCCATCTGGTTAAAATCATGACAGAGGGTTTAGCAATTTATGGTGCAGACCCTATGTTGCAGTTTGTGGTTCCAAATGGGGCAGATTGTTTGGCCAGGCCTTGCACCTTCATTATGATCTGCCCATTTCATCACAATGTCCATCTCATGATTCCCTACTGCACTGTGATCAGATCCACCACTAATCACCCATTCTGGGCATGCATCAAAAATGGCCATGTCATTTGCCCCTTATGCTTTAGGCTTGACCATTTGAAGTATAAGTGCACAAAGGTTTCTGCTTTGCCACCTCCACTGCTCATTCCTTGGGCGTTGGGCCCATGGCTGTTTCACACCAAATTTTTGATTGGGTCTAAATCCTCCCTCCCCAACCTCATGGCAATTTGGTGATGCTCCAAAAGCAGCAGCCAATAAGAACCAAAATTTTTAAAAATTTGACTCTATTTTCAACTATATTATGGAATCCTGAGTGAATGGCTGAACCAGCTTCAGCTGAGCTGCCATGGTCAACAGCACATGGCCAATCAGCTCCTGCCACTGCCCCAATTCTGGTGGCTGGCCCAGTGCTGGCTGAATCCAATTCATTCAAGGCTCTCAAATGTATTGATGAGGAGAACGGCCATACCATGTCAAGCCAGATTTCGCCTTGAAGGAATTTTTGTTGATCATCCCAAATCGTGGCCCCACTGTTTTTTCCCTATAAAGTGGTTATCCTATATTCAAAAATATAAATAGAATGGCAGTCAAAGCCACTACATCTCCTGCCAACACCCTACTCTGCCAGCAACCTCATGCGGCAATGGAGCCCCTGGTTGAGGGCGTCCCTATCCCAAATTTTCCTCGTAATTTTGAGGAAGATGCTAAATATGAAATTGAGGAGCTCACTTTTGGTGTGAGCTGCACTTGCATTGACACGGCAAAAACTTCTCTTTTACCCAACTTATCCCAAAACCCACTGGCGCATCAAGTCTTTCACTTGTGTGCTGGCTCTCAACACTATTGCTGATCATCAACCTGCTCAACACGTTGAGGCAATGGACACCACTGGCCTCATAAATGAAGAAAGCCCACAACTATACCTCCTTATGCCCATGTCGCTGATGCTTCCACCTCAATGCTGTCTTCCTTGGTCCACCAGCTAAAGCAGGCGCTGTAATAAGTTTCCCCAAAGCTTCCTCACCTTCTGATATGGCTTTCTAGGCTGTTGGCTGAGGTGCCATATTAGAAAAAAATATCTCTTAGAATCCCTTGGTTTGGCACATTTGCAAATAAAGATGCGTGGTGGCTCCCCCTTTTGGGTTGGGCACCCTTTAGTGCTAAAAATAAAACTTAATCTATTTAGTTGCAAAAGTGGTAAAATAGTGGTATGTTTTCTGTCGCCCTTTTTAGAAGGTTAAATTTAGCAATATGCTAGAAATTGACTGATTTTATAATATGTACAAATCGAAATCATCTAATACTAAAGTTGAATTGCTTTAGGTGCCACCATAGTAAGAGTATGTAGTCTGGTGACGAGACTAATACTTTCATGTACCTATCAACATAGAGCTTTTCATATTAAGTCACATATGAGCTTTTATCCATGTGTCAGATAGATTTAATATATAAAAATATTAGTCAAATATACAGCTATATTTAAAAACAAGGTGTATGTAATAGTCAAAAGCTCTATAATTTATCTTTCATATTACTACACCTGTATTAATCAATTAAGATTATAATTTAATAATTTATACTATTTAAAAGGCACTAAAAGGTATGTGTACCTATAAAAGCATTACCTTAGATTGTTGTTTTTTCTCTATGATCTATTCTAGTTGATCAATATAGTATAATATAATAACCAAGAATTTAATAAACAAAGGGATGATTATACCAATCTTTTATTAAACTTTTATATATAACTCAAGCCATGATCTTTTAGCATTTTATTTATCTGATGTAACTATAATACTAAACTTTCAAGTCTAAAAAATAAGAATTTAGTTGTTATTATTTGTACCCTAATGTTTTATATTAAAAACATATTATCCAAGCAAAATAGTAAGTAAAGATTATTTTGTTATAATCTGAGTCAATTTGTAAATTTACTTACTGTTTAGATCTACCCTCATACCATGTCCTTGTTTTTTATAGGGTTATTACATCTCTTTTAATACCCCAGTTTATACGTATCTTGATTAGTATGTCAAAATGTACAAATTATAGAATGTCCACTCTTAATGGACAATCTCATACCATACATGAAAAATTTTGATTATAAAATGCCTGTCTAACTTATCAATTTTCTTTTTCTTTATCTTTGAAAATAGCCTAAAGCAAAGCAAAATTAATTCATTCTCTAATGTATGTCTACAATGCTTTTAGAGGTCTACCTGACTAAATCGCCTAGTGCTTCCTAAAAGGCTAAATTTGTAATTTTTATTATAAAGGTAAGCTATAGTTCTTAGTTTTTCTTTTTCTACCACATAATTTTTAAGGCTTTAAATACTATGACCACCAAAAATGATGTTCTTATTCCAGGAAACCAAAGAGTACAATTTAGCTATCAATATCAGGTAGAGCTTTCATATTGGTTGTAAACATATTGTTTTAAGATGGAATTCTTTAAGTCCATTGAAAAAATAGAGTCAGATGAATAAGTTTACCTCACAAACTAGTAAGGTCTTTTTTTAGTACTAGATGGTCCCAACCCAAGGGGGGATTCATCGATGTACAAACTAGTAAGGTCTTATTGTGCCAATTATGCACTTATTAGTATGATTGTAAAGCTGCTGTCATTACTTGCAACCTGAATTATTTTAGTGAGATTAACCAAAATTATTTTATTTTAACTGAGGTAATCTGACCAGGAGATGGACATTACCAAAACTTAAAACCAAAATAAAAACCTCACTAAATAAAATGATTGAACTTCCCAAAATGAGCAGATGACACACACATAATGCAAACTCAACCAACCAGGTGGGACAGCGGAAACCACTTGTACCTCCATGGCAGAAGGAGAGGGGTGGTCAGGGGCTCATCCTCGATAATATTTTCATCACAAAGCATGGTGTGGGCTATGGCGGAGAGCAGAGGCGGCAGCAGGATATGGAGCTATATTTCCAAAAATTGGTGTGGTATTAAGGCATCCACTATATATAAGGGTTCTGATGTAATTTGTTAAAGTTAATTCTGCTTTAAACATGCGTCAGGTAATTTTTTGAACGTGGCAATATTGTTGTGGGTAATCTTTGATTTGGGATTCCATGCTACCTCTGCCACATGTTGGATGGCATCGTTGACTTCTTTGTGGGCTTTGATCAGCATATCTTTTTGTACTTATTGGTTTTGGAGGGAATATTGGGAGGAAGGATCCCTCCTGCAAACAGCACCACTGATTTGGAAGCAGCTTTGCAGTAAGGGTGACAATCTGGTTTGGTCATTGCTTTTACCGCCAACTGGTGGTCACTGCGGAACATTTTGGCGTTTTTCTTGGAGGTGTATAAGTGAGGGGGTAATTTCTCACTATCATCAATATATACAAACTGCTTGATTTATATTGCAGTTCTCATTTTTCTTCCTAGACTTGTCAATTTTGGCCAATAAGTCCCAAGGATTTTGGTTGACTTAGATTGGGTAGCCAGCATACTCCTGTGGTTTGATTGGTTTATTGGAGGATGCATGGGATCAAAACGGGGTCCAATCTTGTGTTTAATTGGATGGAGAATTCGTGGAATAGGGTTAGGAGGCTGATTGGTGGCTGCAGGTGCAACTGCAGCAAAATGCTTTGGGGGAGGGGGAGGTAGGATTGCGCCCCATACCAAAGGTGGCGTGGGATAGGCAGCAGAATGGATGCTGGAGGATGAGAAAACAACGCCATCAGAGGCGGCTAGGGATGTGCATTTGCGTTTCAAGTGGTCCAATTCAAAACATATTGGACATATTGTCCATCTGCCCTTGACGGGGGCCCAGAACTGATGGTCAGGGGCGGAGAGGATAACAGTGCAGAGGGGGGATTGACAGGGCAATTTTACTGAGTTGGGGCTGATTGTGGCGTACGCCCAAGGACCAGCTAGGCATGTGGCCTCATTCTGGACCACAACTTGCAGGATGGGGTTGGAGCCATAGGCTTCCAAACCTTCCATCAGCTCCTGGTGGAGCTCTTCAGGGTGAAGGTGGGTGGGAAAACCAGCAAATTGGACCACCAAAGTGTTTTCTGTTGGGATCCAGGTCTGAGTTGTGGGGAGAGGGGTACCCTGGAAAACCAGGGGTACAATTGCTGCTGTGGTGGCATTGGCTTCACATGTGAAGCCAATATCAAAATACCCCTTATAGGGGCAGAAGTCAATAAAACTGGTGGGATGCATCACTGCCTGAGCCATTCTAATAATGGCTTGGTTGTGGTAGGGGAAAATTTTCTCATAGTTGACCTGAAGGCTAAAACGCATGTTTCTCCAGGGGAGCACCAGTGGGCAGTGGGGTACCATTGAGCTTGAGAGAGGAGGGTATCGAGATCCTTGGGAGAAACAATTAGTCCCAAAGGTTTGGTATGACTGGGCAAGCCAGTCCAAGTGCGTTTTCCTGTCAGATGGAAAATGGCGGGGGAGTTTTGCTGCTGCCCCACAATGGGCAGCTGGCAGGGAATCTGATGAAATCTGAGAGAAACTACAGTGGGTGATTAGGATTTACTTTTTAATTAACTGTGTAAATTGCTCAGAAAGCTATGCTGAGTGGAAAGAGATTTTGGGTACAATTGAGGTAGTCAAAATTATTTGATAATAAAAGGATATCTGTATGAATTAAATTGTTTTAAGATATTGAAAGAAACCTTTTAAAAGTTCATTTTATCATAAACTAACGCAACATCTCTTAAAAATGAAATGCTCTAAGCTGTTGGTTATATAAAGTTGCTTAAATTTTTTGAGTAAATACTAAATCAATTAGTTGTTGAAGATTGCAAGTCATTAAACTTAGAAGTAACTTCAGACATTATATTAAACTTTAAACTGATTATTTGACTATATTTGAGAAATTATGTAGCATAAAGCTTCCTTTTAACCTTGAGTTGACAAGATACCAGAAAATTAGTAAAACATGAGGAAAATACACAATTATACTATTTTTTTTATTGAGCAGCAAAAATTGCCCTTATATTTAATATTGACTTTTCAATGTATTTAGTTGGAGTAAAATATCATCATTTTTGCTACTTAATCAAAAGGCTATTTATATCAAACTCTTAAAAAATTTTAAATAAAAAGAAAATTGATGTACTTGTCAGGATCCTGGCTTGAACTGAAAATTGAGAAAAAATGATGACAGAATCTAATCCTGATTTACATATTGGGTTGTAACTTTTTTGGGGGAATAATTCCCAATTAACCTTTTCTAAGACTCCTGTTGGGAACCATGAAAATTGGTCAGACATGAGTGGGATTTAAACATGACCCAAATCACAACTTGTTTGTAGAAGCTCCACTGATTCAATGAGCATTTAAAAAAGACTCAAATAATGAAATCTCAAATGGGAAAAAGAAAACTTGAATTCTGGAAGGATCCATTGATTCTACTAAAAAGGCACTGAGTTAGCCGGTGAATACCTTGACATTCAGTGGTCCCCAGAATTGGCTGCTATTGGAATTTTGTGAGAAATTTAAGATAAGCAGGTGCTACGAAGGCTGCAAAATTATTAGTTATGTGGCTCTAGCAAAGATCAACACAATTGCAACAAAGTTACTAGTTTCATTGCTATAGTTTATTCCAATTCTAAATACAAAATCCTGTATGAAAAGAGACCAAAATTAGGCTACATGAGACAAAATTCGTGGCACTCTATTTGTTAGAAATGGGGGATATTTATAGGGGTAGATTTAGTAGTTATTTGTGATGGTTTTTGGTATGCTTCTGAGGTAAGATTTTTTTCTTATTAGATGACCAATATGGCTGATCATTAATACCATACTTATGATGGCCAGATCTGATAAGATTCTTATTTGATGAGACTGACCTTCTTATATGATTTTCTGTCTCATCAGACAGCATAGCATCATCCTTCAGAAGAGGTTGATAACTCTGAAGGGTTGATCATCAGTCTATCCTAGAATCAGATATCTCTGACATAGATTTTGCAATCTCATTTGACTGAGATATCAAATCTCAATCTTGAGTAACTTTGGTCATCATAGTTGAATTCCCAACAATGCCCCCATCAAGATCTTGCCTAGGGGGCACATACTTATGAAGGAATCTACTATGCACTCTATTGATAACAGTACCAGTATCAACAGCTGCAATGGAGTATTCAATACCCTGATGATAAATAATATGGTAAGGACCATCCCATAAGGTGTCAAGTTTGTGAATCCTTCCCCTGGCCTATGGAGATAGAAGAGTAAAAGATCCCCAACTTGGTATTCTGGTAGCGTAGGCCTACTAGCTTTGGTTCTTGTTCCCTCCTTTAAGGTGGTAGTAGCAAGGAAACTTGAAGCTAAAGCTTGTACTCAGATGATTTCATCAGCTAATCTCCTCATAGCTAAATCAGTAGTTTGCGGGGTAGCCTCCTCAAGTATAGATTGTACACTTGAGGGGAGGATAGGTTCCAGACCATATAAAGCTTTAAAAGGAGACATTTCAATAATACAATGGTAGCTAGCTCTATAGACTAACATCGCACTAGTTGATTAAAGGTATCACCTACTAGGATCATTTGAGGCCATCTTTTAAAGAATGGCTACAATGGTTCCATTTGCTCGTTTGACCACACCATTAGTAAAAGAATTATAAGGGGTCATAAAGGACTGATAAGTACCCATTAGTTTGATAAGCTCAGCTACCACCTGAGAAATGAAGTTGGTCCCATTAACTGATAACAGGACTTTTGGGCTAACATGTTTGGTAAAACTTGCTTAAAAAGAAAGGAAGCCGTCACCTTAGCGGTGACCATGGAAAATGAAATAGCTTCAATCCATTTAGTAAAATGGTTGATAGCTAACAGAATATATCGATGTCAATAGGTGGCCATAAGGAGAGGACCCACCACATCAATACTCATAGTAGAGATAGCTTTGGAAGGTCCCACAATCTTGTGTTGGAACATCAGATTTCCACCACGTTGTTGTTGGCAAGTGAGACAAGTCTCCAACATTGTGTACTGATTCCAGCATGTTATCCCAGTAACAATGATTTTTCAACCACTGTAGGGTCTTAATGGCAGCTCCATGCCCTACATTTTGATGAGCCTCCATAATAGTATCAGTCATTGCAGAGGGCTTAATAAAGAGCAACCACTTAGATCCCAACTTATTGTATAATGAACCTTCTTTAACCTAGGTATCTTCAGTTAAGAATTGTAGCTTTGATATAACATCCTTAGATTCCTGGTACCAGAGCTCTAGTCTACCAATCATGTCATATATGTGATCCTCCTCAGCAGAGAATAACGTTAGTATAGGCAATAGAGAAACTCCATTAGCGTTTTGATGATTAGCTCCAGTGCGATGTTAAATAGTAAAGTCTTAATTCTGAAGCTTTAACGCCCATATAACTAAGCGCCCATCTGGATTCTTTATTTGTTGCAACCTCTTCAAGGAAGCGTGATCCGTGACTATAGTAAAATTCTTGCCATTGTGGTAAGGGCGGAAATGCTTGAAGTCAGACAAAACAGCAAGGCATTCATTCTCAGTAACGCTATAATTGCGTTTGGCCTTAGAAAGGGTTTTACTATAGTACGCAATGGGATAATCAACCAGGTTAATATCATGTTGAACTAGAATGGCTCCAATAGCAATATCACTGGCACTAGTAAATAGTATAAAAGGTTTAGAAAATCAGGATGGGCTAATATTGATGCACTCATTAAGTCTTGGTGCAATAGATCAAAGGCTTGCTGCTGTGATTCTTCCCATACAAAAGGGACTTCCTTGTGCAAAAGGTAAACTAAAGGCTCCGCAATCTCTGCAAAATGGGGGATAAATTGTCAGTAATAACCAACTATCCCTAAAAACACTTGAATATCGCAAAAGTTTTTAGGAACAGGTATGTCCAAAATAGCTTGTATCTTAATAGATAAGGGTAGAATCCCCTCACAATTAACTTTAAGACCTAAGGATTCCATCTCAGTATTAAAAAAAGCACACTTGGATGGTTTTAGCTTAGGCGAAGTGTGATGCATCCAACCAAAAACTTCCTTTAAATGAGCCAAATTCCCTTTAAAAGTGCAAGAAAACAAAGTAACATCATCCAAGTATACCAAAACACAGGAAAGTTTCAAATCCCCAAACAAGTCATCCATGGCTCGTTGAAAAATAGCAGAGTCATTACAAAGCCCCTGTGGCATATGAGTGGGCTCAATTAACCCCCCACTAGAGATTAAAGCACATTTTTGAAGATCTTCTGGAGCCAGGTCAATTTGCCAATAACTACTCGCAAGGTCCATAGCCGAGAAGTATTGTGACCCAGACAATAATCTCAATGACACATCAATGTGAGGTAGATGATAAGAATCCTTTTGGGTAATAGCCATGAGCCGATGATAGTCCATAACCACTCTATGGCTCCCATTTTTTTACTTGAGTATTAAAGGAGAAGCCCATGGACCCTTAGAAGGTGTTAAGAGCCCCGCATCAAGGAGTTGTTTCAATTCCACTGAGACCTGAGCCTCCCTACTTTAGATTTGTAATATGGTCGAGATTGAATAGGAGGAGTATCCCCAGTTTTCACCTGATGCTGCACATCTTTCATTAGCCCAAAATCTCCAGGACCTTGGGCAAATATATCCGCATATTCTTCAATAAGAGCCTCAATTTCATGCTGTTGTTCTGAAGTAGGTGATTCCCCAAATTTGACATCAATTCTAGCAATGATAGGAGGATCTTCCAGCCCAAATTCACGTAAATCTCCATATCACAAGACGGATATGATTTCACTCACAGGAGAAGGCCGCACGTAGGCAATGGGATTATTGTGATTCAATTGCATAGGTCGAGAAGTGAGATTAGCTAGTAGAATCAAAACAGTCCCATTGTAGGCAGGATCAAGGATACCTTGGCAGGGTAAAGCCTCCAAATGAGAGGGATTTTGGTTACTGATGATCTCTAACACATGATCAGTGGATACAAATACTTGTACTCCCATATCAATTATGACTTGAGCTTTTGGGGAATGGTAATTGTAGGGTTAGAATATAAAGGCATTCCCTCAGAGGCACAAGCTGATGGAGGTGGAAGTATAATCCTTGGTCCCAAGATTTGGTATCCAAGACGAGAGATAGAAGTGGAGTATTCCAATAATAAAACACGTCGTTTAATTTTGCCTTTGCTATTGGGAACATCTTGTAATATTAAAGGTACTCAGTACCCAATTTAAGAAAGGTAATTGTCCTTAAGGCTGATTATCATATCAAAATCAATGGGAAATTTGGTTCCCAAGAGCAAGTCATAGCAGTTGTTGTCCAACGCTACTGCAGGGGCTGACACAACTAACTTTCTAAAGCGCATTGGGAGAGAGGAATAATCTCCTATAGATTTAGTGTAGGAAATACTGGCAATTCCATAGTCTTAAGAAAGGTTTAAGTCTAGCGCCAATTTGATTCTTTTATAATCCTGGACAAGATTACATTGATGGGTGATCTCATATCAATAATAGCCAAAACTTTCACCTTATGCACAATGACTTCCACCTGGGTCACATCAGTGCCAAAGTTTGGGATTGAAAACACCGAGGGATCAATCACTTGAATTGCTTTAGCAGTAGAATAAACAGAAGCATAAGCATAAATGGTATCTTTGTTGGCTAATTCATCAGGGACATCAAGCTCACAAGGAGCGGATATCACATAACAATCTGTAGAAGAGTTAAAAGGTTTCGATTGAGGCACAGGAGGTAGGTCAGCACAGGGAGCCTCTTGCCTTATGCTGACTCCTTTTTTCAACTCCTCCACTTGTTTTTTCCAACATTGAGATACCACATGGCCCCAACCCCTTCACTAAGGAGAAGCTGTCTATGACCATCCGGGAGACTCTCACCTCCCCCCACCCCACCTGCTTGACCACAAGGCTAGATGGGCGGTGACCAAGGAGGGCATCACCCGCGTTGCTTACAACTGTGCTAAAGCCCAGATGACTGCAGCTCGCGCCAGAGTCAAAAGGGCGGAAGCCAGAATCAGACATCTAGAGCGAAACTGCCAGCCTTCGCCCTCTCCCAGATGGTTGGAAGACTGGGAAGCGGCGCAGGAAGCACTCCGCTTGGAGCTCACACTGCAGGAAGAACGGGCAGCAAACTTTACAACATCTCGTTACTATGCTCAATGGGAACGCCCCACCCGCTTCTTCTTTCAGAAACAGAAAGCCTGGTCAACAGCGCAGGATATTACTGCACTGAAGATTGGCACTACAACCACTTCAGATAAGGAGGAAATCACGCAGGAACTACACCGCTTCTACTCCAGCCTCTTCCATGCCACCCAGGTGGACGCATCGGACATCCAAGACTTCCTGAAGCGGGCTCCAGAGCCGCTTATTGACCCATGGGCTGATGAGGCTCTACTGGCGCCTATTTCCATCCAGGAGGTGATGGAAACCCTTCTGAAATCCCCACGGCTTAAAGCCCCAGGCCCAGACGGAATACCCTTTGAGGTGTACCTTCTGGAACCTGCAGTGATAGCCAGAACCCTCCGCGACCTCTTCGCTGCACTCTTGGTGAATGGCGAGGTCCTCCCCGACTCCAGAGGCTCAATTACGACCCTCATTCACAAGAAGTCAGACCGTGAGAACCTGGCGAACTGGCGCCCCATAGCGTTGATCAACACAGACCACAAGCTCTTCACGAAGCTTCTGGCCAACCGCATCACCAAATGGGTGTCACCTCGCCTCTCCCCATCCCAGTACGGTTTTATTCCGGGGAGGTCGTTATGGGACAACTATAATGACCTTCACGTGACTTTGACTGCTAACTCTCATAAGGTGAATGGCTTTGTGGCTCTTCTGGATATGGAGAAAGCATATGATCGGGTAGCCTGGAAGTATATTGATGCTTCCCTGGCCCGCTTCCATCTCCCACCCGCAGCTAGGCGCTGGATATCAGCGCTCTATGACCAGCTCCACACCAGAGTCCTGGCGCCAATGGGTTTTACAGTGGCTGTACCAGTTGGACAAGGTCTCCGGCAAGGGGACCCCCTGAGCCCTATCCTTTTTAACATCACCCTTGACCCCCTCTTGGCCTCCTTACAGGACAAGCTAACAGGGATTCTGGTCCCAGGTAAAGCCCCCACACGCACTATGGCATTTGCAGATGACACTGCCATTGCATTTGGCTGCCCTGGGGATGTTGCCCTCGCTGCTGTGACCATTGAGAGGTACACCAAGGCGTCCAACGCCATGGTCAACACCTCCAAGACAACAGTTGTGAAGTCGGCTCCCCCACCTTCCCCCACCATTTGGTATTGAACCTGAGCGCGGTACCTTCCGTCACCTGGGCGTTCTCACCAACCAACAAGGAGTTGCGCTAAAAGACAATGAGGACTTGCTCCTTGCAGCAGTTAACTCCAGTATTGCCAGATGGAACCGGCGGCACATCACCCCCCAGGGTCGAGCTCTGATGGCCAATGTGTTCCTCCTCTCCAAAGTCTGGTTCCTAGCGCACGTCTGCCCATTCACAGATGCCTTTTATACGCGGCTCAATGTACTCCTCCGCTGTTGGATCTGGGGCTCAAACCATCCACCAATGGCCCTCTCAACCATTGCCCGACCCTGCAATGAAGGGGGCCTAGGGCTTCTGGACACGCGATCCCACGCCACCACAATCTTCCTGAAGTTCCTATGGCCGATTGTCTGCTGGGACGCGACCCCCATGCCCCAATGGGCGCCCGCCCTCCGCCAGTCAGTGTCAGCAGCTCTGGGTCTTCCTAGAGCATCTCTGACCTCAATAGGGGAGTGGCTCACAAACCACCCAGGCCATCGCCTAAAACCATCCTCATCCCCCTACTGGAACCAGGCTCTCCTTGCCCTGAAACGAGTAGGCGCGCGGATCCACCATGCCTTCCCATACAGAAGGGAAGGCCCTGGCCTCAGCCCACGTCGCCATGCAATTGTGCACAATGGACAAGTTGTCACAACTCGCCTCAACCCCCAAGATCGTCCTCCCATCCGCCCAAGACTCCTTGAGCTCCTCCCTCCCTCCGTGAGATTTGACCTTAAGGAATTGTGGAAGGACGTCTATCACCCCATCCTGTCAGCAAAGGTGTCCAACATCTTATGGAGAGTGCTCCACTGTTCATACAGGACAGGGGACCGGACTGGCCCTACCTTCCAGCACCGAAGCTGCCCCCGCTGTGTGGAGCCTATTGACTCCCACCTCCATCGTTTTTTCACCTGTCCAGGTGTCGCCGCATTTTGGCCAAAGGCCCGCGCGCTCCTCCATGCTCAGCCCTGGTCTGGACACCCTGTGCAAGACCTCATGTTTGAGCAGACATTGCCTGGTTGCCACCGACCCCTCCGTGTCCTCGCCTATGCCACAGCCATCTGGACCATCCATAACTCCTTCCTTCGTGCTGCCTTTGACCAGCAGGTGTGGACCCTTCCACACATGATCACCCACTTTCAGGTACACTTTGATATGGCCCTGAAGGTCTGCACTATGTCGCCAACCCTCCCCGCTCAGTTGTCACTGCAGCACGGCTCTGGCGCGCAAACCCCCCTCCCTTTCTCGATGCCTCCTCCCTCCCCTTCCCTCGCCTCAGGCTCTTAGGAGCCCAGGCGTAATTCAATAAACATCGATGAATCCCACCCTTGGGTTGGGACCATCTAGTACTAAAAAAAGAGATACCACATGGCCCACGAGACCATAATAAGCATGGTTCCTTCTTCAGTTTAGATTTGGGTTTAGGTGGCATGGCATGAATATAAGAATGTGGGTTATTAGTGGAGGTTGGGTGTACCACAACATTAGGAATCTCCATGAGCGCTTCCTTGATGTCAATAATAGATCTGAAATTTCTTTTAAGTGATTTTAGATGTAGTAGCAACTGAATGCGTGAAGAAAACACACTCATTACAGCCAATATGGCATCATCTACCTTAATCTGGTCACAAGTAGCAAGAGTCTGGGCCTAATGTTAGAATCTTTAGCAAAATTTTGGATGGACTCTCCTCATTTGATTTGAATACTCATAAAGGCTTGCTTTTGGTTATAAAGGATTTGATCACTCCTGAATACCTTGATAAGGGCGGTCTTCACTTGAGCCCATGTATTGCAAACCTTCAGGTGAGAAACCATGATTTCTTGAGCAAACCGGCTTAGGCAAGAGGAAATATG
The DNA here is from genome assembly GCA_022478985.1 of Massospora cicadina. NCBI lineage: Eukaryota > Fungi > Entomophthoromycota > Entomophthoromycetes > Entomophthorales > Entomophthoraceae > Massospora > Massospora cicadina. The sequence continues at coordinate 73,357 of JAKSZP010008100.1, read as the reverse complement.
CCGGACTTTCTGTTGATCTGTTGCCCCATCCATTGCACGCTCATAGACAAAGAGAAACGAACGGATGCTACCTTCACCCGGATCAAACTTATCCTTAAAGTTAGGTTTGAAGGTAGTGGCTCATTACTCAAAACATGTACACTCAATACCAAGAATGGATCAGCTTTAGAGGGTTCAGATTCTGGGATATGAGCTTGAGTGGGAATTCTATCAACTTGTTGCCTTAAATGATTGAGGTCCTCCTGTAAATTATGAACCCATCGAGCAAGATGATCATTTGCAGGTTTTTGATTCAAGTTGGAAATTGCAGTAAACATCTCAGTTTGCTTGGTCTTGAGTACTACACTTCTAGCAGATAACCGTTTAATGGAAGCGTTTAACCTTGCAAACTGGGTTTCTTTCATAGTTTGGTTAACATCGCATAGATGATGAGCATTATCCACACCATCCAATAAGTTGGTTAAAGAGTAATCTGGGTCAGTTGGAAGGCCTTCCAATGATAAGAAACATCCTTGTGCTATGGCTCAGATTTTGGTTTATAACGCCTGTATTCTTGATACTAGTAGAATTGAAGGTTCAGGATTGTGCATTGGAATTGAGGAGCCAGGGGGACCAGGAGGTCCCCGGGGTCCTTGTGACCCAACTCAACCTTCTGGCCCCAGTGGGCTAACAAGGCCCACCGGACTGGGAGGACCACGTTCACCAGGAGGTCCCATGGTTACTGAAGGAGAACTAGGTGGTCCCGGCAGTCCAGGAGGACCAACAGGGCCAGGTACACCTTCTCTTATAGTATCCATCATTCAGACAAGATGTTCGACTAACCCGTCAAGCTCACCAAAACGCTCCTCATGTTTGATCCACAATTGTCCCAGTTGTCTCATAATCTCATACTCAAGGGTAGTGATACAGTAATGAATAGGGTTAGTGACATCGCTAACTTGCTGAGATACTTCTTGCCCAATTTATCCCACAACTCCATTATCAATTTTCACTAACTGATTATGTATATTGTTGATTTTCTTCTATTATTGATAATGGCTTCCGATTATCTAATCCAAAGTTAGTAGTCATCTCATAAAACGAGGATAACTGAGAGTGAAATTGTTGCGCCAGGGTCAACTGGCGTTGGATCTCAAGCTGATGCAGCCCCAAAATCTTGAGTACATTGTGAATATAAGGATGTACATTATGCTGGAGGTACTGCTCAGTTCTAGCTAAACCAACTTTGGTAGGTTGTAACACTGCTCAGTTATATAAGTTCATCATATTTTCAGCAACTTTAGATGCTCAGTCTTGATTAAGACGAGCATCAGGCTGGATATCCCCCCTTATTAAGCCTTTGACTGTTTCTTCTACATTTGCGGCTTGAATCTGATAATTATTTTGGTCAGGGCCCTCAATGGCCAAGTCCATAGATTTTGAAATTGCAGATTATTTGTATTAGCGGAAGGCATCTCTTGCCTGTTGGAGTGTACCTATCAGGTGATACTCATTGATTCCTCAGAAGAAGTGCTTTATTCACTAGACATATTCTTCATTGTGAAAGTATATTTTCACCAGGTAGCCTTGGAAACAGACCTGGCAGGGAGCACCAGTGTTAGGATTTGACCCATTTTCAGAAGGCAGGCCTTCAGAGTTCGCTTTGTAGGCCAACATATAGGATGAATTCATTAAATTAAATATAAGATAGAAGTTAAAAAATCATCTATTTGAAATATAAACTAGTACCATTTATAGTACTAGGGAAGTATCATGGATCAAGGCTAATTAAATATCAAGGGTATCTAATTAAAGATAGGATAGATCAGGATAGGCGAATGCTCAGAATCATTTGCTGACAGCATGAGCTATATAAATACTTATTAAATAATACAAAGGGGGTCTGGCATATTGGGATGGGTGTCCCGCTATCACCCCTCACAATGCAGGTTTGAATCCCGTCATGGCAGAGATTATATTTTTATGACAAGAGGATAGAAATTCCCCACGCCCTGATTGATTTTTGACATCCTCAGCATTAATTGCTGATATCAAATTAATTAATTAATTAATTAATTAATTAATTATTATTGGGGTTGATCCCCAATACTTCATATTAGAATTAACCCAGGTTAATGGAGAGCCCAATCAACATCTACCTGTATGTGGTTTGCAATCACTAGTTGAGGCTTCCCCAATAAAGGGAAAACTGACAGCCACCCTGGCAAAAGAATTCAGATTCAAAGAAAACCTATGCCGCCTGTCACATCATTTTAAGAGGTCTCTTTACCCTAATCACTCCCAATTATCATGCCAAGCTCCCTCTAGGCAATCCTGAGTATCTTGGCAGCCTATAATTATCTCCAAATTTTGACTAATATAAGTACCTTCAGTTTTTAGTTATTTTCACTAGTGATTACTTTGCCTGTTTTTATACAGAAGACCTTGCCTGTCCAAAGTGAACATTGTGGCATCAAAAAAAGACCTTCTGTTGAGAGATTGCCTTTGGGAACCCTATTCTTAAGAGATTCCGCTGGAACCATGTTTGACTAATAATTAACCAGTCTTCAAAGGACCTGACCTTCAGAGATGATGAAAAAGACTTACAAACTGGTACTCCCTGCCTGGTCCTTCAGAGGCTCCTGGTGAAAATTTATCTTCCACATTAATAATTACAGCGAAGCCAGCCCTCCTAATATAGAGGATAATATGAGTTTGACCCAATGGGTCTTTTCAATAATCAAGATGTGGCACTACCTCAACCATGAGAACTTGAGTTCAACATAAACATGACTTTAACTATCTTGGTGCTCAATAAATCCACCTATCAAAATCAGCTCCAGATGTCTCCCAAATAATTCAAGAGCTTCTAGACGTAGTTGTAACCCCTGGTGAAAGCTATAGTCATAGCAGCTCTACCCAGATTATACAAATGCGCCAATTCTATTTCTCAGCAAAGATTTTTATGCAGTGATATAGAAGCGACCCATACAGATTCATACCTTCAACAATTTGTGCGTCCTGCTTTAATCAACAAATGCATTTGCTCGCACTCTGCCACATTGAGATGCAGCAACAGTTAATATTAACCCACCAGACTCACACCCAGCTCCTTGAGTTATAAGACGCTTCCTCTAACTTTTGTTAATATAATCAGGGGCATTTTGAGCAACCGTCAGGAAATCAATGACATCCAACGCCACCTTACACAAATTAACACTTGAGTCCACCAATACTTGCAGAATGAATTTGCCCAGCGGATGGTCCAATTAACCACTGGCATGGACCAAAGAGTGAAACGAGCTTTATCCACCATCCTTGATCAAATTTCTGAAGAACTTTAAGTGACTGATTCTTGGCATATCAATTTGGTCAGCTTATCTAACAAAAGAGTGAACAACTCATGATTATGCCAACTCCAGAAGCTGCAGTACAACATGAGACCTCAGCGGAACAGGGCCTTGTGATAGAAAGGAAGAGCAAGGATCCCCTGAGCCAGGAGGTCCCTGAGGTCCTCTGAGAGCTTTCTCACCTGCTGGATCCTTTTTCAATGACAACCATAAAGCCTGACTTAAAGCTCCCAATTGACAATTGTTACTTGTGGCCTGAGGAGCTGAGATGAATATTGAAGGGGAACATCTGGATGCTCATTTGACCTTCCCTCCTTGTACAACCACAATGAAAAGATTACTGGTACCTGTGCCAATCTTGTCACTTCCCAAAACTAAGCAAATCGCCATATCAACTGGATGATTACCTGAATCCAAAAAGTTGTAGCTAAACAGGATTCTCTCTATGAACAATTGTCCAACAGTCTGATAATATAAAAAGTCTATGTCAACTTTTGAATTCTAAGACCCCTTAAGCACATCAATGAATTCTATGCCTCCATTCAGGATGACATGGATGAAATCCGCCTTCAGTTTGATAGGGCTATCCCATATATTGATATAGGCACCACATAGCACACTGACTCAGACGCCTGCTCTCTCCTGCCGTTCATGCTTTCTCTGAACCCTTTGGGTATTTCTTCTTAACTTTAAGGAGAAGTAAGTCCTTGGTGCTGAGATAATTCAGACATTCCTCTTTGTATATGAGGTTTATGATGGAGCCAGCTACCTACTTTCAAAAATTCCAGCATATACAAAACTTTCTGAATGTCAAGGCATGAGAAATTATGATGCCTTATTTCAGTACATGCACAACGTGAGCAGCCATTAAGGAAGCCTTTATCAAAGAATTTGGCAGTAACTTAACCCTCTCTAACTGTAAGCAGGCTTTAATGCATATCAGTTATAGATGAGGGGAGACTTATATTGAATTTGCAGAGCACTTCTATCATTAAGCACAGGCGTAGTTTTTGTGACTGGGTTAACTTAGATAATGCCATCTTGGCTGTTCTATCCATTTTCCAACATATTACCAACCTGGTACTTTATTTCCAGAACGCCATATATATATTTAAATCCATTCTCAACATTAAAGAGTCAATAATGGAGCTAACAAATCTTGAGGTACAACAAGCTCTAATTATAGGGAATTGGCCCAATAGCCATGCCATCAAACACTTTCAGAGTTCAAAACCATATCACAACCATGCTCATCTTGTGAAATCTTTGGCCACCAAGAAAGTTCCTGTTGGAAGAAGCAAGCCTATGAGTTGGGAAAAGTGGAGTCAGCTTAAGGCGCGAGGCACACTCTGCAGATGACGCATGCCTCAACCTCAACCTTCTCTCATTTTGTGCGCTGAGCGTTATGTTCTGGAGAAACCTGAATAATTGGACTTACCAGATTCCATAATTCTAAATAAAGACTTATCTTCCTCTTACTCAGCCCTTTCTGGACGCTCTCAAGGAAACTCCATTTGCTCAATTCCTCACTTTGTAATTGAAGTTACCCAAGTAGAGGTCATTGTCCACAAAATGAAGGTCTTAGCCTCATAGACACCAGCTTTCTTGTCGATGACATTTCCTCTCAGATGGTTAAACAATAATGATCACACCTGACCAAAATTCCTCCATTGACTATGGAATTATGGGACCTCATCATGCCCACTCCTTGGGAAAACTACTCCTCCATGCCGCTTCAATTTGGCTCTCTGGTTAAACGTCTCCCACCATCATGTTGGAAAATGATGGTTATGACTTGCTTATTGGCACCCAGTTCCTAGTTGAATTAGATACTCTAATAAACCACAAGGTTTTGTACTTTTCTATTTTAGGGTATTGCATTCCTCTGGTTGTGAAGGACGTTCCTAAGGTGAAAGGGAAGAGAAAACCCCAATGTTGCTTGCTTGAAAACCCAAACTGCATTGAATGGCTAGAGTATTGGGTATTGGACCAAAGACTAATTTGCTGCCTTCCCACACAGAGGCTATGGAAGAAATGCTGTATATGCGCCTGGCCACATGGTCATACCTCCTAAATTGAGATCCTAGTGGATACTGGTCTCCAAGTTACTATACCAATGGACCACTTATTGGAAATTCAATGTTATTTGGCCATTTGCGAATCACTTACCTGTCCTTAGTGCTGGATCCCACTTACTGGTAACCATAGTCTGTCCTAATGGCCAACTTTACTTATTGACCAATGCAGAGAACTTGAACTGACTTGTTGCATATGTACAGATATTGCCCGTCAACCAGATTGAGTATATCTGAGGGTTTGGAGACTTGCAAGACTTAGGAATGGACAAAAATGTTATGATATTCCAGGTCAAGATGAAAATCATTGATACGCTTATCTACAAACAACAACAAAAGGCTGGCGTCCTACGCAAAGAATATGCTGATATATTCTCTATGGGGCCATAGGATCTTTGGATGGTGAAGGGGGTGCAACATCAAGTGCTGACTAGAGATGGCCTCCAATTCGTGCCTGCCCCTATTGGAAGTCTAAAGTTGAGAAAACCCAGATTATGAAAGAATTGAAACAGCTTTCAGACGCTGGGTTGCTAAGACCATCTAGTGTCCTGGGCCTCGCCATTAATGCTTATGCGGAAGTAGGATGGATGGCATCATGTAGCAATGGACTACTGACATATAAATACCATTATGATGGAAGTATAGCTACCAGCTACCTAGGATTGCTGACTCCTTACTTCTTGTCAGATCACAATTCTTCTCCACAAGGGACCTTGACAGCAGTTACTGGAAAATTGAGCTTGCACCAGATAACCAAGAGATATGTGCGCTTATTGTGAGTAAATTCTTATTTAAACCCAATCATATGCCTTAAGGGCTGTGTAATGCCCTGGCCACCTTCCAGAGGGCCATAGACTGCCTATTGGGAGACCTGAAGATGTCATGTGTGCTGGTCTACCTGGATGATGTAATTGTATTTTTCACACATTTGACCAGCATTTGGCCCACTTGAAGGAAGTATATGGATTACTACGCTCTGCTGCGTTGAAGTTAAAGGCCACCAATGTTGTTTTTAGACTGAGATGGAATTCCTTGGTCATAAGGTCACTCACAAAGGATTTCTTCCTTTCCTGACATAGTCCTCGCTATTGAAAAAGTAGCTTGACCTATAAGTTTGCGTGACATTCAGGTCTTGCTTGGCATGGTCAGGTATTACCAACAATTTATACCACCCTTTACCAAACATGCCGTTCCACTAACCTGTCTTCTCCATAAATAAGTTCCTTTTCAATGGGAGGATTCCCAGCAGCAGTCAGTCAATGTTTTTAAGGAAAGCCCTTACTACAGCCCCTATTCTGGTACATCTTGAGTTTGTTAAACCTTTTATTATATTCACTGACACTAGAAATGTGGCTGTAGGGGCCATTATGGCTCAACTGGACATAAACTAAGTTGAACACCCATAAATTACTTTAGTAAGACATTACCTGAGTAGAACGTAATTACAGCATACCAAACGTGAGTGTCTGGCGTATAATGGCCATCAAACATTTCCATCATTCTCTGTATGGGAATTATTTCACCATAGTGATGGATCATGCCTCACTTTGGTGATTAAATCATATGAAAGATTTAGATGGATGATTGGCCTGATGGGCCCTTAAGCTCCAAAATTATGACTTTTTCAATAGTCCATCACACAGGGATGATACATCAAAACGCCAAAAGTTATCCTGATTGCAATCCTGCTATCTATGCTTTCAAGGAGTACTTTATCTATGAGCTCATTGCAAAACTGGAATAGTTGGCCATGAACTGACAACAAAACACCGCTTAAAGCAGATGGCTGCTCAGACTCAATTTGAGGACAGATCTTTATATAAGCAATTTGGGATCTCTTGGCTCCCATATGTTCGACCCTCTGCTCAAAAATCCGCTCTGGAGGCTCATGTTGCCATGGGGCACGGCGCAGTGAAAAAAATCTTATTGATGGCTTAGGGACTGCTGCTACTGGGAAGAATGATCAAGAAAGTCAAAATGTTGTTGACTTGTGTTTCACTTGTGCCAATCAAAAACCTCCCAATAATCTATACCAGCATCATGTCATGGGCCTCACAGCCCCATTTGCCACAGTTAGCATTGATGTTATTGGATCCATAACTACGGCGATATATGGTCATTTTTTCCATTATAGTGGTTGATCACTTTTCAAAATGGGTCAAGGCTATCTCAGCTGCCTCCACAACTTCCAAAGCAACTGCATCCTTCTTGCTAAAGCAGGTCTTCAGTCGCCATGGCAGTCCCAAGTTGCTGCTAACTGACAATGATATCATTTTATTACTATTGTGGTACCAAACTTAACTCTCTTATGCACAATTTCATTCTTTCATGACACCTTATCATTGGGCTACTAACAGAGCAGTAGAATGAGAGAATGGCTCTTTAGTTCCCATCCTTTGTAAGATGGCTTCCTCCAATCCTTCAAGATGGAATAAATACTTAACAGCGGCTTCATTAGCATATCATATTAGCTATCATCAAATCATTTTTAAAACACCATTTGAGCCCTCTATAGCTGATGGCCAATTTTTTCTTCTAGTGTGCAGCCTATAATCGAAACTTTACACTAGAAACCACTGACTTTGCAATGTGAAGATTGGCTGACAAACTAATTAGGTTACAAGCGTTGGCTGCTAGATCCATGGGAACTATTGACAAGGAGAATCTGATCAACGGAATGCCCAGAATCTGGTCCTGCCTGAGTTTCAATTAGGGATTTAGTTTGTGTTTACCATCACTGGCTCAGGGGAAAAATACATAAACTTGATACTCTGTGGTCAGGTCCTTACCAGGTAATCTATCATCAGGGCCAAAAGTTTCAAATTGCTTTTTTGAAGTTAGGTGCCGTGTAAAAGGGGTACATGCTAGGTTCCACAGAAATTATATCCCTTCTTGGCAAGATCTTGATGGGGGAATTGTTGGGAATCATGAAAATCAGATGGAACTGAGCGGGATTAAACATGACCTGAGTTGCAATTTGATCGTAGAAGCTCCACTGATTCAATGAGCATTGAGACTGACTCAAACAATGAAATCTCAAACGTGTAAAAGGAGACTCATGTTTCTGGAAGAATCCGCCAATTTTACTAAGAAATGCATTAAGTCAGATGGTTCAGATCTTGCCACTCAGAGGTTTCTGGGATTGGGTGCACTGGCAAAAGAGAGTAAGATTTAAAGAAAGCCTAAGCCACCTGTCAGATTGTCAAAGAGGTCTTTTACCCTAATCATTTACAATTATCATGCCAAGTTCCCCCTAGGCAAAGCCAAAAATCTTTTCATCCTATAGTATTTCTGGCTTTTGATTATTAAAGATATCTTCAGATCTCCTAGTTAATTTTACTGGTGATTATTTTGCCCATTTTTATACTAAAAACCTTTCCCATTCTAAGCAAACAGAGTAGCATTGACATATTTCTGTTAAAAGATTGCCTTGAGGAATTCAGTCCCCAGGAGGTTCCGCTGGAACTACGTTTGACTAGTAATCAAACAGCCTTCAAAGGCCCTGACCTTCAGAGAGGATATTGAAGTCCTACAAAAATGGTATTAACAAATATTTAGGATGAAAACAGTTTATAGTGAATTTGTTATCTACAAAATAACTACTTTAATAAGTGTTGGTTTAAGACTTTTGGGGTTGCTCTCTAATGCTTAGTCCACCTAAATCGCAACAATTATTTTCAGGAGAAAATGTTTTTCAGCTGCAAGGATGAATAAATATTAAGGGGATCATTTGACCAGATATAGTAAAATAAGAAAAATAGATAACTAAAAGTATTGATTTTTATATCAATTTACTAGTCACTGCTGGTTAAGAAGAAACCCTCTCAATACCTTGAAGCTTAATATTTAAACTATAATGAGATCTGAAGGGAAATTAATGCAAAGTTCAGATAGCTTAGTAATATCTGAATTAGGGAATATGGGGATTTGACCAATTATATTGCTGGTGACTTGCCTCACATTGACTGAACAGCTGATGGAAAGTCAATTGCAGGTAGGATATGTTCATGAGGCAACAATTTTATAGAATTTACCCAATTATTGGGTATGAAACATCTTCTCCTTGCAGGACCCCTTACAACTATATAAAAGGGGCCAGTTTCTGCATTGTTAGTTGTAATAAATCTTCTGTAAGAGGGAGAGGGACCTTAGAATGGCTCCCAGATTTTGCCAATGATTTTATGCATTTTGGCTACCCAAACTTGTGGTTTTTACCTGAGTATTAATAGAAGTGTTACCATGATTCAAAGAGTTCCACCAAGAATTGATCAGGGTTCTTAACCAATTTCATTGTCATTTTTATCCACAACGATCTTTTTATAATACTAGACTTAAATTTGTCTGAAAATTAGATTATGCAAAAATGTTAGTAGTTTCCTTGATGTTAGTAAACATAGACAATTATGATGGTTTATGATAATATCAAAATCAATAAATTCTTTAAAAATATTACCAAGCAAGAAACAAAGCTTTTTTTAAAGAGTATACAACTATTTCAGATGAATTATGAAATAAAAATGAATAAAATTACTTTATTTAAAAAACAAAATATTAAAACTTACCCTGATAATGTTAGTAAAAATAGAAAATATGATGATTTATGCTGAAAACAAAATTCATAAAATTATAAAAGTATTACTAGGTAATAAGAAAAACTCACCAAAGAAAGATATTTGCAATCATTTCTGATTACAGATGATCATGTTGGAAACAAGATTTAGTGTAAAATAAGTATAACCATAAAAAAGCTTACTTTGTAAAGATATCATTGACAAATCAATTCTCAAATGATCATTCCGGAAACAAACTTTTAATAAAATTAATGAATTAATGGCTAATGATAATAAAAAAATAAGTTAATCCATTTTAAAGCTTATCTAAAAGATTTCAATAACACACTTCAAGTTTAAGAATGTCTTGCTGCGATTAAATACCTAATAAGACTACTAACTAAAACTTAGTTATTTGGTAAACTATTAGAAATAAATATTCAGTATATATTTTTAGCACTAGTGGTGCATAACTTAAAAGGAGAGCCGCCACGCATCCATATTCAGTGAACATTATAAAAGAACCTAAGACTATTAAAGTGCAAGGGGGTGGAAGGCGAGTCGGTAGGGCATATGGCTACCAACCTGAAGGTTGCGGGTTCGATTCCCGCCCTTCGCACATCGATCGGGGTGCCAGCCAAAGGAAGCTATTGGCGGTTAGTAGGTCTAATAACACGAAAACCTTACCCGTGACGTAACCAGAAAAATCCGAGTCCCGATCCGGAGGTGAAAAAAACTTTCTACGACAGAGTTGACCCTGCTCAGGTTTCATGTCGATACTTTCTTTCTCTATTTCGGTAATGTCCGTCCCCTGGTCGGCTTGCCTCGAATAAATAAAAGAATATTAAAGTGCATACCATTGTGTTAAAATTATAATTATGTAGGTTAAGTGAGGATAATAAAACAACTATTTAGTAGATTATATTAGAAAAAAACCAAAAAGACTATTGAAGTGCCTACCTTTGTGCTAAAATTGTAATTCTTCAGTTTTTCTGCAGTTTAAGAGGGGACACAATCACTAAGAAAATTAGTACTATGAAAGCATTATATCTAATATAATACCTAGACTCATATCTAAAAGTTGGATTAAACTTATTTAAAAATGCAATAGCTATTTATGCTTTGCTATCATTTATAAAATCACCAAATAAATAATCCATAGAAAATACACACTTTAATATGTTCAGTGGAGCTTAAAGTAAGTGATAAATCTGTTAGTTGAAATTCACAGTTAAGTTTTATAACTATAACTATCAAAGCAGTTGATATCAAAACTTCTCATCTTTAACAGCATAACATTTTCCTTTAGAAACATATATATTTTAACTTGTTACATATAAAACTTCCTTTATTTTTTAGTGACATAAAAGGAGGTTCTCAATTTGACCTGTATGTATGGTTTTTACTTTGTTTATGCATAACTCTGAAACTACTGGACCAATTTAGATGATCTTTTATTTTTAAAAAATAGAGTGCTCCAAATTAGATATCAGTAAAATTTTGTAAAAATTGTCAGTATCTGACCAGTAATTTAGTATGTATTTTAAAATGGATTGAAAGTGATGGATTTCAATTATGATACCAGTTCATTGCAGGATATACTTTGTTCTAGCATTGTAATGGGCGGGTTCATGCCAATATGCAACAAATGAATTGGGCAGTAAGAGCCAAGTTACTGACCATACTAGGTACAGGCTGGCAGAGGCCCATCCCCAAACCTGACTGCCATGTCTTGTCATTGCCATGTATTCTCAGACCACTATTCCCATGAAACTGCACATCAGTAGCAGGGTCTGGGACTAGGAAAGGGCCAAGAATGATGCCAACGCCACACCAAGCTCACTGGCAGAGCTCATGACTTCAATCTGATCTGACCTTCCTTACTAAAATAGATTTAATAAAATTTTGAGCTTAGCAAAATTTTTTATTTTCAATTTCCTCATAGAAGACACAACTGCCCTACAGGGCTGCAGCGTCTTCCCTTAAAAATCCGTTGCAAATATCAAATAAGCTTTCCATTTTGTTAGACTCCTCTATACCTCAACCACCATATCATTAGCGAAGAATCACCATCCCACTGATCACCATCCACGCCCTGTGTAAGCCCATCATCATTTTGTGGAGGTGATTCAGATTTGGGATGGCAATTTCGCCCAGCTCTGAACTTACTAAATTTGATGCCCATTGAACCAGGGCCACATTTGGATTGACTTCCACCCAATCTGAGTCAATGCAAGGATCAGGTGCCTCCTGATCCGTTACAGGCATTGATGGATTAATAACTTTGATCACCTCTTTATTTTTATTAAAATTTACATATATACTAACCTGAAATGGGAACTCAAACAGGCTCAGGCTTGAACCACCATTTGTTCTCAAGAATGACTCAATTCAATACCAAAAAACAACCTTATGTGGATAACCTGAATTACTATAGGCAAACTCTTTGGACTATTGGCTGAGGCCACTGAAAAATAATGCCCTCATTCCCATCAAGGATTATTCTATTTACCTTGACCACTTTTTAAGCAAGATATTATTCTCAATTACCACTTCATCATTATTCCCTGCAACCCCATGCCAAGCTATTCCAGAGTGACTGCCAGCTTGCAGTTACAGCAGTCTCATCTCATGAGTTTCATTCCCTCTGTAAAGCTGTTGCAAAGTCAGTTATGCTGCTAATGGATGGTCTGGCCCCCTAATTTTTCCTTCTATTTTCTCTGACCGCACTAAGTATGAAATTACTGCACTATACAAAGCTTCTAACAAATCAGAAAAATGTCACCACCATTTTTAAAAATGGCCCAAATCCAGAATCACCTTAACCAACCTGGCTTCTTTTGTCACTCTCCCTAAGGCCTGGATCATGCTGAGTATGACCTGGCTTAATTGATCATGGCTCAATGGTTGAAGCTCAACTTAACTAACCATTAAAGAACAATGAACCACATACTGCAGATGCCCCATGCCGTTGCTATCTGCCTTGTGCTGTATCCTCAAATATGTCTTCATTGATGGTGAAAATGAACCGCCCAATCCTCCTTCCCCTCTACCATGGCCATATAATGATTCATCATTCTCCATCTGTCTGGGTTTAGGTTGGTTTTTGGTCCATTTTACTTGCCTTGGGTGTTTTGGTCATATTTTATTGTCATTTTAGTTTAGGTTTGCTCATTTTTGAGCCTTCAGTAAAGTCCATCTTCTGGTCAGCTTACCTTAATTAAACTAAAGTTTATATATGTAACTATTTAACCATTCATAAATTAAGCTTTAATCTTTACTCAACTATTGGTAGTATAGTAATACACAATAAAGTACCTTTATTCTAAATATTAGTTTGCTTTTGGTCATCTTTGTAAATGAAACATCCAATTAAAAAGTAAACTTTATTTTAAGCCTTTTTTAAGCTACCATTCATTTAATACTAAAAATATACAATGTTATGTCACAAAGCCCTATTTTATAACCCACTGAACCCATTTTGCCTAATTTCACTATTTGGTGCTTAAAGTTTACATCATAAAATATACTCCTTACATCTGAAAATTAAGAATTCATGAAACTTTTTAGTATAAATTCTTTTGATATAGTTTAACCTATCATCTAATATAAAATCAAGATCACTTTCATAATATTTATTTTAAGATTACCAAATGACTCTTTCTATATGCTATATAATTGGTGAAACTTATTTAAAAAATTTATTAACCTAATTTAATGAGATCAATTTTTTAGCTATATCAAGGCAATAATTTTAAACTGCTTTAAATATTCACCATATTAAACCTTAAAACAAATTTTGAACTCCATTTTAGGTGAAAGGAAAAATTGGACTTCTATTATAGGTCTATATCCTGGATCAAGAATCTCATTAGAATATATAGCTTTTTTGATTATTGATTATTAGTAATATCACCCATGTTTTGCTATGGTATTACCATTTAAGGTGTGTTAATTATAAGCCAGAAAATCTAAGTTCAGTTGGATTTTAAATCCATAACCCATCCTATTATGGTATGTCAATAATCTTATATATGCTCTTTAGTAAAAAATATTAGAGCATTGACCTTACCAACAGATTTCCCTCCCACAACTACCTTGGGGGCTGTCAGATATCCTGATATTGGACATGATGGGAAGATTATTGATCATTTGAACCCCTCAGCCAAATTGACACCTAGACATGAGAAGGGAATAAATAGATTGCTTCAGTAAATTAACCCGAGAATTTAACAGGCAACACGGCTCAAATCAACTCTAGAAAAAGTTTGAAGGATCACCCTGAGGATAAGATACCCTGAGGTGAATTACTACTTAACCAAAGTGTTAGATCATCAGTAGGTTAGGTGACCACTACCTAAAGTGGCACTTTAAGAAGCAGATTTTGATGAACCCAAAAAAGAGTAAGAATCAAGGGGCTGCCAGATAATCTACCTTATTGATCCTCAGTCTCATCTGACTAAGTATATAACTCACCATTTTTTCCCTATCATAATTGTGACACAAAGCACTATACCATCTGAAATGTATCACCTGAACAAGAACAACCATTCCAGATGCCATCACTCATTAAAATTATTAATACTTTTCCTTTTGGGGTTTATATTATTAATTGCAACATACAAAAAATCCTGATTTATACTATAATAAAGTTATATTGTTATTTCTATATCTCATTATGGTACTTGACTTCAATAAGTTCATTGCCGTGCTTACCATAGGATGGATACTTTAGCTGACAGGACATAAGCAGTGTATGATATACTTTTAAAAAATATACTTATCATGCGACATAGTAAGCTTTAAGTATTTACTGTCAGGCTCCTTAGGCATAACATCATTGAGCTCAAAAATTGGAAGTCCTACAGGCTGGTGCTCACTGAAGGAGATCAGCTGATGCTTAACTATACAAGCAACTAATTAATCACACCATGAAGAATAAAACAATCAATAAACACTAGCTGGGTGCACAACAGAAACAGTGAAGAAGAATATTGAATGGGAAGAACCACCCCATCACAATTATATATTACAAGAAAAACCTATGAAGGTTCCAAAACATGTTGTCTTACCTGGATCTCTAATAAAGAAATTAAAAAATTACTTTATTTAATCATTAACCTAGGAGAAAGAGACACCCAAGAAATGGAATCTGCCATGGACAGATCTCTTAAGAGCCTGCATGAATCCATTTCTCTCCAAGAGATTTAAGAACCAAATGCAAATCTATCTTGCCAAATAATGTGATTTGTACACCCTGCACTCTACCATATAATGAAATTACTAGGAATCCATAACAAGGAACTCCACCATCATATCAACAACCAAGAGACCTTAAAGATGTCTTATTAGAAGATATCATATTTTGCATATTAAAGTATAGGAGATGTCCATCATTTGAATGAAGCAAATCGTTCTTACAAGATCCAGCTACATAAAATAATGGATGATTATTTCCAATGTTATCAAGTATATAAAGGAAGTTGTGAAGCTTTTTTAAACAGACATCATAGAATCAAATAAAAATACCAAGCAGTTAATTGACACCTTCGCTAAAGAGATCCAATGACATGATAGTAAAGTTCATGGTGAAATGGCAGCTTAAGCTTCTAATAGCTGTCACCATGAGGAGGAGCAAATCTCCATAATTACGGCATGGAAAGAACAAGTTCTACGATAAATCAATGAACTGGAGTTCCATCAAACCTCATATACTTCATCAGTATCTACAGATATTATTTCTTGAATGACTCATGTTGAGCAGGAGCTGGCATCCTGTGCAACTCAGGAGTTACTCTTTCCATAACTAAGCTACTTAACAACTGGAGAGAGACTTGAAAAGCAAATCCCTAGTTGGGAGGACATTAACCAAACCTATCGCTTCCTCAATGAAGCTGAGAAACGCTGGAATACTCTTACAGAAAAGTTAAAAGCCAATACTAAAAAGCCTCGCCAGATTCTGAATGCAAGGAGGTGAAAGAGGACTTGAATTGGCGCATTAAAGTATTGGAGGATGAGAACAAGCTATTGCAAACATAATACTCATCCACTTGCCAACAAATTCAGATTTTAGACATCTGCGTTAAGAATTTGGAGAATGCTAAAGTTGTTCTTGAAAGAAGAGTCAGTCTGCTGGATGTTACGCCAATACTTACCCTGGAGGAAATGGAGAAACATCTCAATCCTCTATAGGACCAAATACATCAACTGAAACGTCAAGTTGAACAGAGCGACATAAGAACTGAGAATATCAAGTCTGAAGCTCTCTGAGTACATGTCATTACTGTATTTGAGCATACTACCTTTAACTACACGTTCAAGGATACGTTTATACCTGGTAAAAAGAGTTACAAATCTTTCCTCTGCGTTTATGAAGCTGCCTTGGAAGGTGCGACTGATCATCAGTAGTTAAGCATACCTTATCATGTTTAAGCCATATGGCTCAAGAGGTTATGTGCATCATATGGATGATTTGCTTACCTGGAGAGAAGTGAAAGGAGCGCTCATCAAGGAATTTGGTCAAAACAGAGCCTGAGTATGAAGAAACAGGCCTTCAGGATTATTGCACTGCGCAGAATTTGAAACACTTGCTGATTTTACTGACCGCTTTTATATAGAGGCACAAACGCTGTTGACCTCAAAGATGCTTACTCTGGACAATGCTGTAGCCACCTTCATTGCTGGGTTACATAGTAACCCCAACCTTACCATGTATGTCACATCTGTCAAATAAAGGTTCCTTTCTATTTTGGACACTAAAGAAGTCTTTCTCAATGTAGTTGACATATACAAGCCAGAGACCTCCTGAAAGGCCTCCATTAAAATTAGAGTGTATACCATGGAATAAGCAAAGCCTAAGGAGGAGGAAAAGCCAAGAAGCAACTACTTCAAGAAGAACCGCCATACTGAGGAGATGTGTTTCAATAAGAAACCTACCCTTGCCGAGCAGGGAAAAGAAGGTCATCTTAGTGTCAGATACCTCTAAAGCTGACCAATCCAGAGTACCTGAAAGCAAAACATTGCTGATAGCTCACCTCACTTGCACTAAAAATAAACCCAATGACTATTCTTAAGGGGGTTATGAGGACACAGGTTAATTCATTTAAAGATCATCTGCTGAGCTCGCCATCTTGGACTATTGAACGCTGAAGATATTATGATGTACTGGTTCCAGAGGGACTTACCACAGTGAGGTTATAGGGTGCCCCCCAAGTAATTGCTACAGCCAGAGATGCTGATTAGTACCTTGCCATGTTGATCTGGCCTGTAAGTCCTGAAAACCAGCCCCTGCAGCTGAATAAGGAGCAACACCCCTTCTGAACAAAAAGAAGTTCCAAGGGCAAGTGGACCCCCTGTTACAGTTGAGCGACTTAGCACACATCATAGTTGAGCTCTGGGTGACTGCTCCCCCCAAGGGTAACCCGTTCCCACCCCTTCCCCCATCCTCAACCCTGGTAAGTTTAATAGAGGGCGTCTGCAGAGAGATTGTGCACACCAGAGGCTATGGGCAGGCCCCTGGGACCCCCCATTACCCAGGCAAAATATGTTGAAATTTTGAGGAAATAACTCCCACCAACATCGGAGCCCAGTCTTCAAATTCTGGGCTGGGGGAGCTGGTCTGGACTGGACGGTGCCAGAAATCAGGTTGGGGAATAATTTGGATCTCAAAACAGACACCAAACAACTCAGACAGTTGCCCCAACTCTCTAGGATGTATCTGGGAAGTTTGGATTATGCAAATAGCCTAATTGAGAGTTTGAACTAGACACCAAAAAATTCAGACCAGTTGCCCCAACTCTCCAGGATGGATCTGGAAAATCTGAATCATGCAAACAGGCCAACTCAGATAATCAGGACCCAGATTGACACCATTGACTTCGTTTATTACCAAAAATGATGAAACATCTGCAAAGGTTTTTTTTATTTTTGCCAAGGTTTTGAGCCTCCCTCCACCCCCATCCCTTCCAGCCAACCAAATCCCAGCGCTGAACCCCAAATGACCAATCCCATTATACCTCCCCTATATGACTCACCCAATACTTAAGGCAACTGCCCTGTTCATGGACTTTGTCAGTTTATTCTCTTATTTTCTCAGCTTTGCACCCAATAAAACCTCAATTTCCTCATTCATCTTGCTGCGGCCTCTGTTCACTTTACTTTAAATTAACAATTCCACCAATCAATCCAGAAAAGCGCGTCCCTGCCCAAGTACTTATCCTGATTTTTGCCAATTGGATCATCCGGTTGCTTGACCCTGCACGTGGCAGCAGATCATAAATGCGATAAACCAGCTTTCCCCTGATGATGAACCTACTGTCTCATTTTTTATTGTGCATCTGTTTAATGTGAATCCTCCCATCAGTTCTACCACTGAAATTTTAAAAACTGCTTCCTAGTTGGAGCATCTCCAGAGCGGCCCTGCTCTGCTGACTGCAGCCTTGGGGTCCACACCTGGCTTGGCTGCCAATGTTTTAGCCCACTTGTGGGGCCTGGAGCACCCCGTTCAGGAGAAGCTTGGTCCCAACCCCCTTGTGGATCACATTCCTCCTCAAATCTCACCTCTGATTGAGCAGTGGCCCCTGTGTCACCCCTCAATGGCGTGCAAGCTCTTTTGTTCAAACCTGAAGGTCAGCAACTGCAAACCCTGGAGGAGTCATCATCCTCACTGACTCTCCCACCCTTGGGGGTTGCCCCTGCAAGACTCACGGTTGCCCCCATTGCAAACATCTGGTTTGCCTTGAGGGCCTTCAGTACATTAATGAACTTTTACTTTCCACACGTCCCCAATAGAACTCCACTTCTACAAGTCACTAGGACCACTGTGCCTATGGCATTCTGTACTCTCCACTGAGTACACGCACTTTAACTAGAAGCCCAGTCTAATTCTTATAAATGACCTCCATGGCATGACCTGTTATGGTTGAATGACATGATAGTGGGCACCAACCCCGAGATAAAGCTGGGCAGCAGGTGGCCCAGAAGGTAAGCTTCATGCCCCACCTGACCTCAAGCACACATTAGACCAACGCGGGTACAAGCCAAATATGCCCAGGTTGGTTCTATTGTGGTACACAACGCCCATCCCCTTTCTTCACCCAGGCGGTAAAATGGACGATTTATTCTATTAACAAAGACGGTTCAATTCAGTTTATTGAGGAATAGTGTTTTGAAGCCCGTTCCATTTATATAACTACGTGTTCAGGTCAGAAGCAACTTCAATTGATTAATTGAGTGAAGTCCGTTTCAGCTTATCCTACCAATTCAGATGGGAGTGTTTTCCTATTGGTGAATTGGTGCTTAAGACTGCTTCAGTAGACCCCAAATTACCCCAATGAAGTTTAAATTTTGATTTCCTTGACCAGAATTCTTTGTTGTTTGGCTTTCCCAATAAACTTTTTCAATTTCCCATTTTCTATTATGTTATTTCAGATGATCCTATGTGCAGACCCCTTCAAGGAGGTCTCACACTATGATAATCATTCCATTTTGATTCTGATTAGTTTATTACCTTGTGCTTCGTTGGGTGGTCAGGTTCCCTCCAACCTGGGACGCTTACCCCTTCTTCCATTGTGCACCACGTCGCTTTTAGTTGGTTATTTTCTATTATTAATGCACTTTTCTACTTAAGGTATTATTGCTCCAGCACCCTCTGCTGGGCTTTAATACCTTTTGTACTAATAGCTAGTTCCCTAGCGTTGGGCCTGTGCACCAAGCACTACCACACTGGGAACAGGAGAGTTACAGACATACTCCTTACATTATTCAACCAACCTCTTAATTTTATGTGCACGAATTTTTTCTGTGTTGGACTTTCCCAAAGTGTAAATGGTGGGAGCCTGCTGTGGGCTTTGGCTGTGGTCATCCACTCCACTGTTTCCTCTTTTCCCTGAAAGTTGGAGCATCTCGGTGTTATTATGGTTGCCTCTAACTGGAAAGTACCCACCCTTCTTACTTATACCTGGTGGATATGGATGATTTGAGGTCCAAAAGTCATGATTCCCTGATTTTCCACCAAAATTACCAGTTTTAATATAAAAAACGGTTTTTACTTTGACAGCACATTCAGACAATGCCAGTGGAATTGGTGCAGATGGTCCTGGGGGTGTTGGCCTTGGGTAACATCGGGCATTCTTTCACTGTTATGGGAATAGGGTCTTTCACGTCTAAAAGCACATTTTATAATGGAAACACTATGTATACCTCTGAACCATATTTGCTTTCTCATGGCTCAGATATGTATCCTATTCCTGTGTATCAAAATTACCCCAGATAATCCCCGTTTGACCTCTTCCATGATTAGCAGCACTCAGAAAGTTGAAAAAGAGCTGCGATTACAATACAAAGATGTTTATGCCCCTGCTGAAGATATGGTAGGATATGTGGCCTCAATAGTAAGAGTGGCTAAAAAATCCTCTCCATTCTTCAATTCTAATTTATAACAGGGTGAAATGCTAATGCCAGAGGAAGAGTTTGTTAGTAATGTTCTGGCGCTGTCTGCTATTAATAAAGACCAATCTGGGTATTTTCTACTGACTTTTATCCTATCCTCCCCTTTAGGGAAACTCAGCACCACTATTCTGGTGAAAACTGGAGCCACTGAAAACTTTATGACCAGAGCCTAGCCGACTACCTTGGGCTTAGTTACTTGCCAGGTGGTATGGTATGGGAAGGGGCGTCCCAAGGTATGCCCACTCTAAAGATCATTGGGACAGTGGACTATTGGGTTGGCAAGTACCACTTGTCTGATCACTTCCAAGCTATCAAAAACCTCTTGTACCCTATCATCTTGGGTGTGGAGTATTGGCGGAAGTTGGACGTTAGAACTGACCTAAAAGTGAATACCCTATCCCTAACAATAAAGAAGGGTCACACATTAGTTGTTCCTTTGTTGGAGGATAACGTTCAGGGCGAATTGCCCCACTGGCCCCAACTTCACACTCTTAGCCTTGCCTCTATGCAGAAGCCCACCGTGGAATTTCCCCTACCTTCTTGTTTGAAGGATTTGTATTCTTCCATTGATGCATCATCAGCTTACGCACTACCTGATCATTCCGAGTATGACTGTGAGTTCAAATTCACTGTGGATATGGTGAGGATTTCTTCCCCCATTTACTCATTGACTGTCTGAGAGGAAGAGGCGTTAGATGTATGGGTGAAAGAGCAGTTTGCCAAAGGTGCAATTTTTTCAGCGTACCTCCCCTGTATGCTCCCCACTTCTCTTTGTTGAGAAGGCTGATGGTACTCTACGCCCTTATGTAGATTATGGGAACCTCAACAATGTCACTGTACCAGATTAACATCTCATCCCTTTGAATTCTCAGATTGCGCGCTATGTGTAGAAGGCTAAGGTCTTCTTCAAGCTGGATCGCCTCAATGCGTTCAATCAGATTTGGATTCAAAAGGGACAAGAATGGCTAACCACATTCTGTACCAGAAAAGGGATTTTCCAGCTATTGGGCCATGCCCTTTTTGGCTTAAGAATGCCCCTGCCATCTTTCAACGCTATAGGATGCTGCGTTGGGAGACTTGTTAGGGGTATGCGCGGTTGACTACATGGATGATATCCTGGTGTTTTCCCCTGATCATGAGTCCCATGCAGTACACCTTTGGCAAGTGGTGGAGAGGTTAAAAGCAGCCAGCCTTAAGCTGAAGATTAGCAAGTGTGAGTTCTTCAAGTCCCAGGTCACTTTTTTTGGGCAATGTCATGTTTGACCAAGAACACATGATAACTCCTGACAAGGAGAAGGCTATTTGTGAGTGGGCCACCCCCACTATAGTCAAGGAATTGAGGAGCTTTTTGGGGACGTGTACATTCCCTATGAAGTTCACGCCCAATCTTTCTGAGGTGGCAGCACCCTTATTTAAGGCTAGCGGTCAGATGGTGCTTCAGTGATCCCCGTGATGGAATATGCTTTCCAAGCAGTAAATTGCACTTTGTTGTCCACGTCAGTTCTTTGCCATGTCGACCCCAATAAAGAGTTCATTGTGTCTACTGATGCTTCCACCTTCGCCATAGCAACTGCCTTGTTACAAGTAGGCAAAGATGGGATAGAGCATCCGGTGGAATATTTTTCTAGAAAAATGTTTATGCCTGAGTTGAATTACGCCGTTTATGACAAAGAGTTACTAGCAGTGGTGGAGGCGCTGACTTATTGGCATTACCACTTTCATGGCTCCACCCAGCCATTCTGTGTATGTACATATCACCGTGCCTTGCTGTACTACCCACCCCTCATGTCCTAACCCCACGGCAGACCTGTTGGCATGAGACCCTTTCCCAGTTTGCCTTTTCTACAAGTTCACCAAGGGCAAGGATAATGGTTTGGCGGATGCTTTAAGCCGCAACCCATCTTTAGCTCCTGATCCAAAGGAGGTAGAAGTACATAACATACAGGTGATGATTCCGCCAAATAAAATTGTGTATCAACTTCCCTCTCCCCCAGCCAACAGGCTAGTGCTTGCACCTCTGGAAAATGCGGAGGAATACACTATGTTCAGAAAGGTAGTCCTTTCATAGCCACTATCAGCCAAATATACTATGGTATTTGCTAAGAGCGCTTTGAATCAAGATGATATATACAGGGGTTATCACGTGAAGGATGAGATGGTGTGGTTTAAGGGGCGCCTATGGGTTCCTGCTGGACCACTGCGCCTGGAAATCATCCAGAAACATCATGATGGACTCACCTTTGGTCATCCTGGGAAAGCAAAGACCTTGGAGTTAATATGACGCACCTAAAATTGGAAGGTCTTACTTGATCAGGCGGGACGGTATTGTAAAGAGTGCTTGATCTGCAACCAGATGAAACCAAATTGACAACCGTTAGCAGTGTTTTTGGTACCAGTCCAGAAGGTTGAAGAGCCCTGGACATCCCTATCGGTGGATTTCATTGTGGATTTACCTGTCTCTGATGGTTATGATGCCATCATGGTGGTGGTGGACTGTTTTATGAAGTTCGCCCACTTTATTCCCTGCAGAACGACAATAACCGCCGCTGAGATGGCCAGGCTTTTCGTCACACATGTGTTTGCGCTTCATGGGGTTCCTCAAGAAATCATTAGTGACCAGGGACCCCAGTTTGCCTTCCTCTTTGGGAAGAGTTGTGTAAGACTCTTCAGATTTGCCCCTGACATTTGACTTCCTATCACCCTCAATCAGATGGTCAGACTTAACGAGTGAACCAGTGCTTGGAACAGTTAATGCGGTGTTAAACCGCTGCAGATCATTCATATTGGGTTTCTTACCTTCCTATGGCCCAATTTAGCTACAATAACACTTTGCATTCTTTGATCAGTTGTTTCCCTTTTTTGCTAACCATGTTTTTAACCCCTCCTTTGACATGGAGCCCAGCTGTGGATCTAAAGTTGAAGCGGTGTTGGACTTTTCCAAGACTATCAAGAAGGTCCACCAGGGGGTTTCCACAAATTTGGAGGTGGCAATGCAAGTTTATAAGGAGAACGCTGATGGTAAGCACTGAGTGGTCCCAGCGTACAATGAAGGAGATCTTGTGATGCTTGATGCTCATAACATCCCTATCAAGCAGCCATGCAAAAAGCTGGGACTTAAGATGATTGGCCCTTACCGCGTTGTTAGAAAGGTGGGCCATGCCTCATACCAGTTAGATCTTCCCTCTTTGTTCTGGATCTTCTGTCTTTCATGAGAGAAAATTGACATTGTTTAAGTGGCCCCCACCAGAGACTCCTGAGGCCTATCTCGAGGATGGGGCGCCAGAATGGTAAGTGTATGAGATAATAGCCTCCCGCTGTGTTAAAAGAAAACTTGAGTAACTGGTATCTTAGAAGCGTCTTGATGCTGCAGAGAACAGTTGGGTCCCAGCGCGTGACTGTGTGCATGCACAAGATATGATTAAAGCCTTCCATAAGCGATTCCCCCAGGACTCTGGATCTCAACCAAAACCAGCTGTTACTGCTATGAAATTGGCCCCAACCCACAAGAACTTTTCCTTTTGCAAGCCTCTGGAGGGGGTTGATCCCTGTCAGGAGGAGAGGGTAATGTCATTGGTGAATGACATGATAATGGGCACCAACCCCAAAAGATAAGGCTGGGCGGCAGGAGGCCCAGAAGGTGAAGTTTCAGGTCCTTCCTGACCTCAAGCACACATTAGACCAACTCTGGGTACAAGCCAAATATGCCAAGGTTGGTACTAGTGTGGTTCACAACGTCCAGACCCTTTCATCAGCCCAGCCGTCAAAATGGACGATTCATTCTATTAACAAAGACGGTTCAATTTAGTTTATTGATGAGCGGGGTTTTAAAAACTCATTACATTTATAAATCTTTACGTTTGGGCCAGATATAACTTCAATCAATTACTTAAGTGAAGTCTGTTTTGGTGTATTCTACCAATTCAGATGGGAGTGTTTGCCTATTGGGGATTTAGTGCTTGGGCCACTTCAGCAGACCCTGGTTTTACCCCAACGAAGTTTAAATTTGATTTCCTTGACCAGCATTCTTTGTTGGTCGACTTTCCAAATAAATTTTCCCGTTTTCCCATTTTCCAATATGGTATTTTGGATGATCCTGTGCACGGACCCCCTCAAGGAGGTCTTGTGCTTTGTTAACCATTCCATCTTAATTGATTAGTTTATCCCCTTGTGCACCGTTGGGTCTCCCAGGTTCCCTCCAACCTGAGACTCTTACCCCTTCTTCCTTTGTGCACCGCGTCACTTTTGGTTGGTTATTTTCTATTATGATCGCACTTTTCTACTTAAGGTATTATTGCCTCAGAACCCTCTGCTGGGCTTTAGTACTTTTTTTACTAATGGCTAGTTCCCTGGCGTTGGCCCTATGCACCAATCACTACCACTCTGGGAAACAGGAGAATTATAGACACTCTCCTTACATGACCCATCTTAAGCATCCACATTCTAATGAAAACATGAAGAAGTATCCTAAGACTGCCTAAAATCTCAATATAATTTTCCCTCCTCAAGAAGGTGTTAGCCCTTTCTACTGAATTTTGGTGGAACTATCACCAAAGTGGAAGTGGTAATTAAAAAGGTCTGAGTTATGGCTATCTTATATGGGATACCTATCAAGCTTGTGTCATCCCAACACATCAAGAAGATTAAGCTCGCCCCAGATCTTGAATACACTCAAGACTACAGTACCGCTGGTCCAAACAACACCAAGGCGCTAGATGCATACTCATCTCTGCCAATCCGAGTTGGCAAAGAAGTATTTTCAGCTCCCATCGTTACCCTTGACATCAATAATTATGATATTCTCATTAGTGTGCAGTTAATGATCAAATATGAAGGAGTTATCAGTCTGTAAGATGGATATTTATCACTTTTAAAATATGATGTTCCCATTATCTTAGGTAATAAAGATTTCATCAAGAAGGATTACTCTTGTCTGGTCAAATACCCTGTTTCTTCTTACCCTTTACAATATTCTACCTCTGTAAGAAACATGAAAAAGCTACCCAACTCAGTGAATGCAGCATAGTGCATACCATTTTATGCCACCAAGGAGGTAAAAATTAAACCAGGAGAACAAAGGGTGGTTTCCACCAACATAACCCTGCATATACCCCCAAACTGTTTACTGCACACTACAAGTTTCTATAAAGTAAATAGGTTTGAACTGATAGCTTTTCCAGGAGTTCTCAATACATCCTATCAGCGAACATTGAGCTATTATTTTTTAACTTAACACTAATGATATTCTTGTTAATAAGCATCAAGAAATTTGGAAAAGGTCAATTACTTACCATTGATGAAATTGGCAAGGTGAAATTTATTGTTGCTCACCTTGATTTTTGCCTGCCCACAGACAATTTAATTTGCGCTATCCCTCAAGTCCAAATATTCATACAGTTAAATCAGGAGGAACTTGAGAAAGTGAATCAACTAGAAGATTATCAGGATGTGTTATCCACGTCATATGTGAACTATGGTCACATGAAAAACTGGACTTATAGTATCACCGTAAGTAATTCAGCCCCTATCAAATCGAAGCCATATAGGAAGTCAAAGGTAGAGGAGCAATACATGAAGACTGAGCTCAAAAAATTATTGGATGTCAGCTTACTTGTGATCTCCCAGAGTCCATGGACATCCCTGCTGTTACTCATAAAGAAGATGAACGGTGGTCACAGAATAGTGATGGATACAGGAAACTAAACACCCTCACTAAGAAGGACAGCTAACCAATTCTAAGGATTGATAATGCCCTGGCCCAACTCTCTTGCTCAAATTTCTTCTCCGCGATGGACCTTTCCAGCAGGTATTGACAGATGGATCTTTCACCTGAAGGCAGAGAAAAATGAGCGTTGAAATGCATGGAAGTAATATTCTAACCTACCCGGTTATCACAAGGATTAACAATGCTCCCACTTCATTGTAACGGGCAATGGATCGCATAATGAAAGATCTTAAACTCATTTGTATGATCATTTGCTTAGATGATATAACAGTGTTTTCAAAAAAAACTTCACCAATCATCTAGATCACCTCAAGTCAGTGTTTCAATGTCAGAGAGATTTATATTGAACTAAAACCTTCAACTTTACCTTTTTTACAGCAGGAATTGGAATTTCTGGGGCATACCATATTGTAGGAAGGAATTCAGTTCTTTTACAATAAGTTTGAAAAAATTTCCAAGATATTCGAGACAACAAGCCTTAAAGTCATGCCAAATTCATTAAAGATAATGTGATATTACCATAAAACTAACCCAAATTTTTCTAAACTCACTAAATCACTTTACAATTGCTTACCAAAAATACCTTTTTGTATGGGGAGTAGAGCAATAACTGCATGAGTCAATAAAGAGTCTGTTGTAAAGATGACTGATCTTGTAACATTTGGACGATGGGAAGCCATTCATCCTGTTCACTGATGCCTCTGAATTAGCATTAGGCGCTATCCTTTCTCTACTGGATGAGAATAGCATTGACCTTTCATTGTCTTATTAAAGCATAAAGTTTTCCAAAGATGAGCGAAATTATAGCGCCACAGAGAAAAGAGTGTTTAGATGTTCTCCTGAAAGTAAAACATCTCCAGCCCTTCTTGTAAGTATGAACTTTATAGTTGTGACATACCAAGCCTTTGTAAAGTGGCTGAAAAACATTTAAGGTTTGACAGATATACTAACTAGATGGGCTCTCAAGCTTAGCATTATAAATAATATTATTGACCAAGATATAATGAGTCACATAAATGTAGATGAGCTGACTTGACTGCTGTTGGGATTTTTGCCCATATTCCCAGCCTGCTAGATTACCTGGTATTGCTAGGGGAAAAATTCCCTAAAGCGAAGTGAATTGGAAATTGGTTGACCTGAATTTTGGAGGAACTACAGTTGGGGGATTTTAGGATATTTGTCTGGTCATATCTATTGGGATTGATCTAGATGAATACCTAATATCTTATTGGGTGGAGAGGCCAACAAAATAAGGGCATCTGATAGTGATTAACTATCAGGTGTACCAATTGGGATTGGTCAGGTTTCATCACCGACTGATTGGGAATGTTTAATGAGTTGCAAGGTGAGTGATGCCGCCTGCAACTAGGGAATCTATCAGTTGGTGAAGTGACCTGCCATAATGGGTAAAAAGTTCCATTACCTAAGCAGGTCGCTAGCCAATTATGGTTGATTTGCTTGAATTAAGAGGAAAATGTTAGGGACACATTTCCAACTCTTTCCGTTTGAGGTCTCAAGGATGTCCAACGTTGGAATCCTAGCCAGGATGGGGAAGACCATTGCTGCCAAGACGAGGAAGGGTGATTCAATGACAACGGCTGCCATTTCATTGAAGAGGTGTCAACTGAGGGTTAGATGGCTGAATCCCCTATAAAATCCCTAGGATTCACTCTAATAATATATAGTTAAAAAACACATAAACACTTATATATTACTACTTTAAAACATTATTAGTTTTATTGTAGAATTGGTAATAGTTAGACTATCAGCATCTAGTGTAAAGATTCCATCTCAAGGATATTATTGCAGAAGGCAATAATTGTTAGACTCTCAGAGAAGAGTAGAGATCTGAGCGGGAATCTAGAGATGAAGGGAACCACAGCTAAGGGATTGCTGCCAACTGTGTGTTGGGCTGAAGGAGACTGCCATCAAAGGATCTTAACAAAAAATTGAGTGGACAGGATTACAGGGAATGAATCCCTATGAGTACAATATCCAGTATTAATTGGAAATACTGGCCAAAGCATTGGGCCTGAAAATAATTCTAACTTAACTACGGATAATAGTCATCATACTATTATCAAAAGTATATACTTATTCTTACAACGCGAGGTGCATGAGGAAATTGAACCTGTGCAGTAGAAGGATTACTAGGGTTGACCTCCAATGATCAACACAATGGAGTAAATTTTTACAACTGCCCCTACTATATCTTGACATTAGAGAAGCTGAGCAGCTACATGACCTACTCATGAAGCCAGACTCTTGGGAGGACAAAGATGAGCCAGTTCATAATCTTCCTAGATGACATGCTCAAGATATAAAGGTTCTTGATGGGTTACTTTACAAGAAAGTTATAATTGAATGGATACCTTACTTGCGACCTTCTAAATGGATACCAGCAATAATGGAAGCTTACAATACTTTAGTCCTTGAAAAAGCCAGGAAAACTTACAAATGGATCAAGAATTGCTACTATTAATAAAGAATATTGTACTCCGTAGTGAGAGTCTTAGATGCTTTAATCACTTTTAAAAAGCAGAAGCCACATAAGACCAAGTACAAGTATCAGCATATGACCCCTAGGCAGCTGTTTCATACCATTAGTTTAGATTTTTTAGGTCCACTACCTGAATTTAAAGGAGTAAATTAATACATTCTAGTAGGGATTGACCATTTCACAAAGTGGATTGAAGAAATTGATATTCCCGCACAGACTGCAAAAGCTACTGATAGCTTTTTATATCAAAACACATTTACTAGGCGTGGCTGCCCACACATTTTCTAAGTGATAATGAGAAGCTTTTATGTATAGAGTTGTGAGGATCTTAGCTACAAGCATGGGAGCTGACAACTATTCTCAGCACCTTACAACCAATCACCTAGTGAGAATGTTGAAAAAAATGGGACATTGGTATCATTACTCCATAGATGGCTACTAACAATCCAATACACTCTGGTACCAATATCTCCCAAGTGCATTGATGTTCATAGATTAAGTTTCCATTGAACTATCAAAGTGTCTCCCTTCAAAAACTTACATGTAAGAGAACCTGAAAAACCATCTCTATCATTTCAAGAAATTACTGTTTATAAAACTGAAAAGCCTGAGAAAGCTCTAAGAAGATTAACCCAGAAGATAATAGGACTTTACTCAGAGGCAACGACAAATCTGGATAAGGTGGTTACAAGGGGAGGTCAAGCAGTAAATGAAACTCGCCAACCTTTACCTGCCTTTTGAGATTTCAGACCTAGTCTTATATTGTAACTATTTAATAGCACCCCAAGGGAACAATTATATTTCAAATAAGATAGGTCATACGCTATAATAATCAAACGTAAAAACTAGTACTTAATTAAGTCTTTGGGTACTGGAGTAACAATCAACTACTTCATAGCTGATTCTTGCATCAGTTCTCATCTGCCAATATTCTTGAAGGGGTTGATGTTGTCTATTTTGATATTGGACATGATGAGAAAATAATTGTCCATTTGATTCCTTCAGCCAAATTGACACCTAGACCTGAGAAGGGATTAAAGAGATTACCTCAATAAGTTACCCAGAGAGATCACCCGGAAGCTTAGCTCAATCAGATCTAGGAAAATTCTGAAGGATCAACCCAATCTAAAATACTCCAAAATAAATTATTAGTTTTCAAAGTGTTAGATCATCAGTTGGTCAGGCGACCACTGCTAAAAGTGGCACTTGAAGCAGTAAATTAAGATAATCCCAAAAAAAGAGTAAGAATCAAAGAGCTGCCAAATGCTCAATTTATCTGATTCTGAGTCTCATCCAACTAATATTAATAAATAATACTTTTATAATATATAATTTATATATAATATTTATACTAACCTGGATTGAGCTTTTTTTCCCATAACAATCACTTTAGTTACTACGATTCAATTTGAACAGCAATTTTTGATAATCACACAGGAGAGATGGGCGATTTTAATAAATCTAATACAACTGGGCGAGCGTCACATCAAGAGGTGCGCAAAACGGTGCACCCAAGGGCAAGAAACGCCCTGGAGGGGGACCAGGAACCCAAGCCGCCAAGAAACCACAAACTCAAACACCGTCTGGGTTTATGGTAATTACTATAAAACAAGATCAATACACGTACATCCAGTGTAACCAACCCTTTTCAAAGGTGGAACACGGGCTTTGACTCTTCCTTGGGGATGAGTCCTCAACCCTGTGGGAGAAAACATGCGAGGCACAGCCCTCCCTTTTCCCCCACGCAGTATATGTCGCCACCAACAACATGGGCATGGCTGGATCAATATTGGTTTCAAAACAGCCAAAGAAGCAGATGCCTCAGCAAAAGTCTGCATCAAAATTACCCTTCCTGAGGGCAAAAGAATAGTGCACACTGCACGCACCAGATGGAACAAAGCGAAAACTTTGTTCATCTCCTTTGACTCACTCCCTACCAACCTTCCCCATAAGGTAATTGAGGAGGAGCTCCGCAAAGGGCTTGTAGCCTATTGAGAAATCATGCAACTTGAATTACAACGATTTTGCCTGATGCCAACCCTGTGCACAGGCAAAGCTATCGCCATGATCAACCTGTTCCCCAAAGTGAAAGATGACTTATCAAGAATCCCCCACACAGCAGAGTTTCACTTTGCGGATGGGGGACAGTCATCTGCATTCTGAATCACACCGGAACGTGCACCACCTATATGCAACCACTGCGGTTCATTGGGACACAAGGAACATGCATGCTCCATGAAGGAGGGCTTAATGGAAGCAGACTACTGTGAGGAAGCCATGGATGAAAGTAACAAAAACTTCGCCAGAATGACTGATGGCCACCACCCATTCCGCTGGGGTGAAGATGGACTTTACTCCATTGTGGACCCAGTTACACATAAACAACGCAAAGCGGCACAAAAAGCCCACAAGCGGGCAGCGGCCAAGGTGGCAGCACACACGGAATCATCCATTGACCCCAGACAAATTCAAGAGGACATTTCAGATATACACTGAGCCAACCAATCAGAACAATATGCCCAGGTTGAAAATTTTCACAGCAACTTGACTGAGTCACCAAGTGACATCAATCATGCACACTTTGAGGAACAATTCAGCTGCAATATGGGCAAAAATGTGGTGCACAATTCTCCAAACTTAAACCCCAAAATCACAGAATCCAATCAGCACCCCACATTGAACCATCATGAGACATGTGCAGGAAAAGATAACACAAATTCCAAAAACTGCAATTCCCATAAAAATTGGGTCAGATCAAGGGAACTGACATTGTCACTGAGAGAGTTGGAGTACAGATGCGGAGAATGGCCAAAATGAGCTGGTGGGTTAGGGCCAGAGGCAATAGGGACGCTAAAAATTGCGGGAGCCAAGGGCTCAAACGTCCCAAGCCAAAAAGATGGACTTCCTGTGAAAACCCCTTATAGACATCTTGGCCATCCAAGAAACCCACTGTCTACAAGGGGAAGAAGGATCCTGGTCAGCCAGGGTCTCACCATCACAATCAGTATGGACGTCTCACTGTGGGGTGATCATCTGAAATACCAAAAAATTAAAAATTACAAACTCATTGTCATACCTTCACAGCTGCGTCCTGGTAGCAATGATCACATGCCAAGAGGAAAAAATCTCGATAGCATGCATCTATGCACCATGCACTGCAGCTGAGAGAAAACAATTTCTCAAAACTGTTCCAACACTTACCCTCCCACCAGATACCATTTTGTTGGGCGATTTTAACTGCTGGGATAACCCCAACACAGACCAATGGCCTAACCCCAGAGGATACCCACTGGGGAACATCGAATTCTGTGCAATGAAGGCATCCCTTGGCCTTCAGGATGCCCTCCCCCCAGATCACCACTCCTTCCCCATATGACATGGCCCAACATATGTGAGGGAGCGCTCATACTAATGAGCCACATCGATCACATCCTCATTCCACAATCCCAAAAATCAAACTATCTTTAAATTTTCAACAAAATAGTCAATTTTTCTGACCACCGATTTATTTTGGTGCATCTATTGCTAACCCAAACCCATGCACAGGTGTTGCACTGGAGAAAGTTACACCTAGAAAACATAATATTACCCAAAATATCCAACTGGGTTGAACACGAGGCCACAAACCCAGAATTACAGCCCCATTCACTTCAGATCCCATTGTAACCTGGGAAAATTTTAAAAAGGAACTAATCAACAAAACCTGACATCTCACATCACATAATTATACCGCTGACACAGCCACAATCAGGCGTACTTGGCAGAACTGGACCACCCCAAGCTAAATTCCCTGAGATCCAGTTACAGCCCCAACTGGGGATGCAAATGGGTGGAAATATCTGCCCGCCTAAACACCCTCATCTTTGAGCACCAACACAGAATAAAAGTATTGAACAAAGGTAAGTTCATAAAGGAAGGCAAAACATGTTTGACATATTTCTTCTGACAATTCCACTCCCGCGGCAACCAGCCCGCATGCACACAGGTCTGCAAGACCAACGGCACCATGGCAACTGACCCTGAGGAGGTCAAGGCGGAAGTACACCATTATTACACTGAATTATACCGCTATACGCTGACAGAACCTCGAAAAATCACAGAATTTATAAATACCGCCAGAATACAAAGCACACCGCCAGACTACAATATACTAAATCTAATAACATGGGAGGAGCTTTGGGATACAATCCGCGGTGCATCACATAGGAAATGCCCAGGGCCTGATGGGATACCTTAAAAATTTTACAAAAAATATTTTCAACAAATCGTTCCCCTCCTATTGGCGTCTATGAACCAGTGCTTGCTGGAAACACGCCTCCTACCTGGTGGCCATGAATTATATGTCATAACCCTGTATAAGAAGGGTGACAAACTGGACCTGGCCAACTGGCGTCCAATCGCACTTTCTAATACTGATACAAAAATTCTAACAAAAATTTTAGCAGCCAGATTAGGCACAATAGCCTCTAACGTCCTGTCACCCAACCAGTTTGGGTTTATACCATGGCGCTCAATCTGGAACAACATACACCCTCTTGAAAACATATGTCAGTCCAAAGCAACTGGAGCCCTGGTCTTCTTAGACCAGGAAAAGCGTATGACCGCATTAGTTGGCCATACCTAAAAGAATGCCTACACGCTTTCAAACTCCCACCCATATTCATAAACAAGGCGATGCTCCTTACAGAATCTGCAAACATGGCTGTATGCGGCCCTGGCTTCCTAACTAACAAGATCACACCACACAGAGGGCTCAAACAAGGGGACCCCCTCAGCCCACTGCTGTATAATTTCAGTTTTGATCCACTCCTCCGCGTTACTGACTCACGCCTCATGGGCATAACTGCACAAGGCCAGCCAACAGTCAAGATACTGGACTTTGCTGATGACTGCGTGGCAGGTATATATAACAACAATGATGCCCAACAGCTGGAACGCACCCTAGAGGAATACTCCATGGTGAGCAACGCATCGCTCAACAAAAGGAAAACAGAAATCATTCTCTTAGGCAAGTACACTAACAACTGGGCTACAACACCAGAACCTCACACCCCCATACAAAGGAAAAACCCACTCATCTTACCCTTTGCATCACCTCCCACCACCACTCCTGTCCGCCACCTTGGGATATGGCTGGAAACAGGGGGATATGCCAATGAGACAATGGAAAGCAACCTACTACAGCGGGTATCCAACCGCGTCGCCTCCCTCAAGGGAAGATCCCCAGGACTAATGGGGCGAGTAGCAGTTGCTAACTCACTCATCCTCCCAATACTATGGTACCCTGCCCATGCGATAGCCTTCTCACCCACCTTTATAACTTCAATCCGCGCGCTCATCCAGGGCTGGCTGTGGCCCAGATCCCATCCTCCCATATGGATGGAAACACTCTTTGGCCCACGCTCAAGCGGAGGCATGGGACTAATAGATTTTGAGAGCCACGCCAACTGCATCCTGGGTACCTGGATAAAGGAAGTCCTTGCCCAGACCTCCAACAACAACACTGGTCCAGGGCAGCGAGGACTAACTTCGCACAGGCGCTCAAATTAACTAACCCACATAGCCCACCCAGACTATTATCATACCTTGCTAAACACCCTACTGCAATGGGCCCACATGGAACCCCCCCCTCACTTCAAATGCATCCTCTGAGCCATCCGCCGCATGGGGTGGACTGTAGAGAACACTGGCACTGTGCAGGGAAGGGGATGACCCAGCCCCCACTTCAAATTAAGAAATCCAGAAAACCACCCCCAGAGAGACATGCTTGCTATGACCCCAACCATTGCTAGAATCAAATACCTAGATGTGTTGGACATTCCTTATGACTTAACCACACAGAAGGCAGTGTGGAAATGACGCACCACCCACTCCTACAGCTGAGGGTAAGAGCCAACGCCTGGCGCTGTCTGAGAAGGACCTATAGGATGGCGGACCGCTCCAATTCCCTCCACACAACCTGCGCAGTATGTGGAGGGGAGGGCTCCCTACATCACCGCCTAGAAACATGCCCCCCATCCAAAGCCATATGGAAGGAAGTCGCGCGCCTGCTTAAGATCCAAAACGAGCAAGAATTTTCTATCTCAAAGAGCCTCCTTGCACTCCAGATCAAATCACCAATCCCATCTACCCTCTGCTCCCTAATGATACCCATTGCAATGTGGACAATCCACACCATTGCCTTAGATGCGTTCAAGGGCACAGTCCCAACTTTCATGGGGTTATCAACAGGTTCCTCGTCCACTTATTGCAGCACTTCCAAGCCTGGCTCTATGGATATATGAGTCCAAAGCAACAGGCGCTCATAGAGTCATGGTTCCCACTCTGGTTCCTCCACACAGACCCCTTCCTTCACACCTGCTCCATAGCGGGGGAAACCCCCTCAGAGTAGCGCACCAACCCCCATACCTGGAAGTCCCGCTGGCAACAGGGGTAACCTGAGTACCCCAGGGTGCCCAATTTGATCTACCTTCGCTTTCCCCTTCTTTTGTTCCCACACATACTTGGTAATGCCCGTCCCCTGGTAGGCTTGCCTCAGTTAAATAAAAATATATAATATTTATACTGCAATAAAATGAAAAATAGCTCACAAATCTAAGCCCCTTTTTATAGGCTTCAAAGGCTTAAACCAGTGTACATAATTTCCTCCCTCCATATTTGCTAAAACTGCA
This sequence comes from Massospora cicadina, assembly GCA_022478985.1. Classification (NCBI taxonomy): domain Eukaryota; kingdom Fungi; phylum Entomophthoromycota; class Entomophthoromycetes; order Entomophthorales; family Entomophthoraceae; genus Massospora; species Massospora cicadina. The sequence continues at coordinate 38,061 of JAKSZP010008100.1, read as the reverse complement.
TAAGCTAATATATAATGCAAGCTTGTTTGACTCTATTATTGGCTATGAACAAGCTATTAACCATTCTGATTTATCCATGATGATTAAAGAGAAATGATATTCAACTAATTGGCTGGAACCATAAAAGCTTCTTTCAAGTACCAAGCTTGTTTGACACTCTGATTGGCTCTGAACAATCTTTCAACTATTACTATTATCTGAGATGCCTTTAGAGGATTTACCTTACTTTCAATAGCTTGGCTAGATCTGAATAATCCACTATGATATGCCATTTTTTCGACACTTTGATTGGCTCCAGTTAAAGCTACCATCCATTATGAATAATCCACTACAATTTGAGCGATAAATGAAGCAAAATTACCTTAATTTGGACAAAGATTTAGCTAAAAAATTAATGTTTGGCATCTGGATCCCATCTCCAGTTCTCAAAACCCACAACCCTTAAACATTACCCTTTATCAATCATTGTCAGAATGCATCCACAGTCTCAATTATAACATTTTTGCCAAAGTATTGCAAAGGAGGAAGAATTTTTAACCTGGACATCTCTTCAAGTCCTTCTTCTATTTTCCAGTATATTCCCTTCCATTTTTACATAACTAGTCTTGTGACCATAGTCTAGATTCATAATCAATAGCTATGGTGTCTCTATTTCAAAGGGATATAAAACTTACAAAAATAAAATTAATTAAAGTATCAGTTAATTACTTACTACCCCTAATTTAATTTAAATTAATATACAGGAACCCTCCTCATCTTATAAGGGTCAAGGGTTGTGAACTTAAAGGGAAACTTTGGCCTCCTCTCTCTTAGGCAGCACAATTTATAAAGCATACCACATCTACCATATTGTGGTATTTTGGTCTGCACCAAATGAGCAACCCAACTATCCAGAATTCCTACATGGTATAAGGCTTAAAGGTCAAACTCAAGTGGGTTTGGAGAGCAGATGATTCAATACAATTATTTATATTAATAATTTTTTAATAATAGAACTTCCTTCAAAAAAATGCACTAAAAAGTATGAAATATTTTGGAAATTATGAATACTAAATAAAAACACTTTGAAGTTGGCAACATCTTTTAAGCTGACTTATAATACCATTTATAATATATAAACTCAGTACTGTATATTCTAAGTTGTTCTAATTTACAATTAGACCTGTTAACTTTTGGAGGTATTGTTAAAATCCGCTAAACTGGTTGCACAGGTTTAGAACCACTGAACAATGGATAGGCGATATATAGATTGCCAATCCTCAATAAATTTAGTAATGTAAAAAGTTGTGAAGCTATTGCTCCAATGGATACCACTTAACTATATATCTAAAAATAGCTTACAATCCCTGATTCACCTTCTTCTTCTCTCTCTTTTTCTCAAATTCTATCTTCCTCCTTACTACCAAAAAATCTCCTCTTTTCCAATCTCTTGCTCCTCTCTTAATCTTCATTCTTTTTGGGTGATTTGAACCCTTTGGTATAAATAATCATTCAAGGTGGGTCAACCTTGGGACAAATATACCACACTGAGAATGTTTTCTAGCCAGTACAGGTTTCAAACTCAAAACCTGTACTAGGGGTGGAAGCAGTTTTACTTGCTCAGCTAACCACCCTTTGAACCCTTCAGTATAGTGAATCCTTATTTGCTACAAATTTATGGGTTTTGCCTCTACTATTTCACTTTGAATTGACATAAAATTAAAACCCAAGTCTCTTGGCTCACTTCAACTAATTAACTATGGTTCATTAAATCTATATACAGCTTATCATATAGTTATACTATTTCTAAACATTAATTCCCCTTGACTGGACAATAAGTCCATTATTGTTTATAAGTCCGCAGGGACTTGGCATGTACTTAGTTGTTAATCCAACCACTCGCAGGTTCCTTAATAGTGTAGACATCAATACCTATATTCTCAATTATCTAAAATGGTCTGATCCATATGTTGGCGAGCTGATTCTTAATCTCAAATCTTAATGGTCATGGAACAAAACATAATCTTCTACAGCAAGATGTGGGTTTCCGCTACATCTAACTTGGGCAACAACCTGATCATGAACTTTTTTAGCTAAACTAGTATAGTAAGTCTCCATTTGATGTTTTATCAGCATGTCCATTACGTTAATTAGATAACGCCGCAGTTCTGCTCCACCGGTATTCTCAACACAGGAGTAAAGCAATGCTGCCAAGGCTGGATGTCTAACGTAAAGTAGTTTAAAAGGACTTTTACCCATTAAAATTGATAGCTGATAGTATAATCAAAGACAGTGGTAGATAGGAGGGTCTTTCATTCAGTGGGACAATCTTAAGCAAGCTTAAAAAAATTCACTAAGGTTCCATTTGTCCGTTCAACCTTCCCATTGGATTCAGGGTGTTATGGAGTAGTTAGCATTCTGCAGATTGCCATTGTTTAATTCATCTTAGGAAGGACATGCAACGTAAAGTTTGTTCTGTTGTCTGTGAGAATATACTGCAGACAGCAATGTCGAGTATTATGCATTCTATATTGAACTTAGCGGCAGTTACAGCCCCTAGACCTCTGATTGCTCTTGCTTCCACCCACCTTGTCAAATTATCTATCATTACTAGTATTTACTTAGAGCGATTCACACCAATTGTATAAGGCCCCACCACATAATGGAAACAGTGTGCCACGCAAAATGGGGCTTAACCAGCTGGTATATAGTTTTCATGCGGAAAAGTTTCTCCACTTGACACTGGTGACAACAAGAAATTGTCTCAAGAACGTTGTAGTGCATGCTCTTCCAATAGTAACATAAACAAAAAAACTCCAATGTTTTCTGCAACCCTCCATAACCTACCACCTTGTATGCATTTAAAGTAATTTATGACCTGGTGGAAGGCTTTGGGAAACTCATCATCAATTCTCCGATTTTCTTATATAGTTTTATTGTGCAAAAAGGTTTCACGTCTAAGTCCATCTAGCGCTTTGTTCACATGTGGCGACTCATTGTGGTATTTGCCAGTGATCATCTTCTCATGAATTAAGTCTGCCAAATCTACCGTAATGGTGGCCTTGGGTATTTGTGATAGCAGTTTACATTCTGATATTTTGCTCTTGAGAGGTGTACTATCCCAAAGTAATAAGCTTGAGCTTCACTGCCTTTGTGCAAGTCACCCTTCAGGTTCCCAAAGATTCTGTGAGCAATGCAAGGATGCATGCTCCATTACCACTTTAAATTTCACTCCATGGAGGTATACTCAAAACTGTGTCATAACACATATCACCTCTAAGCACACACCCTCAGTCACGATGTAATTCCGTTCATGGCTATTTAGTCTTCAGCTAAAAATTACAATAGGGTGCTCCACATCGTCATCATCCTTCTGGGATAGTACTACTCCTACAGTGGAAAGAGAAGCGTCCAATTTGTACAATAAATCCCTTTTGAAGTTATAGTATTGCAGAATCGGCGCTCTAATTAATGCAGTTCATAAGACGTCAAATGCACTTTGACAAAGTTCAGTCCACTCAAAGTTGGAATTTTTTAATAGCTTAAAGAGCGGAGCCCCAATACATCTGAAGTTAGGAATGAACTGCCAGTAGTAGCTGACCATCTCCAAAAAACCTGGATATCTCACTAATTCCCTGCCCAAGTCATCTTACATCTAGCTTCCACCTTTGCTGGCTGAGGTTTAAGTCCTTTTGAGTCTACCAAAAACCGGAGTTATTCCAATTGTTTCTTGAGAAAATGGCTTTCTTTAATGTATTATTTTTATGTTAGCTTTAGCAATTCATCGGAACACTTGTTCTAAGTGTTCTAGATACTATGTGAACATCCGCAGAACACATTGATATTGTTGAGGTAGACAAGAACGCAAGAAATCTTTAGTTCACCTAAAATGGTGCACATAGCCCACTGAAATGTAGCCAGAGCGTTGCAAAACCCTTGGGGCATACGCGTAGGCTGGAACAACCAACTTGAAATTATTATGGAGCATTTCTCCTGTTTTGCCACAAATGACTTAATTTGACAGTATACCAATACCAAATCTATAGCAGCAAAATAGTTGGCAAATCACTTCAATCTAAAGCGGCATCAATTCACGAAAGTGGATATGAATCTTTTCTTGTAATACTATTAAGCTTCCAGTAGTCAATTACTACCCAGTTAGTGCCTTCCTAATTCTTGACATTTAGCGTCAGTGACAACCAGGAACACTTGGACATCTCTAACATCCCCTGTTTGACCAATTTATCTATCTCATCTGCAAATACTTCTTCCACAACTTTCAAATGGAGGATAGGCTATGACCAAATAGGATTGTGATCTCCCATGTTCACCCAATGCACAACTCCACGTGCGCATCCCAAATCATGGTTATCATATGAAAAGATTTCTCAGTATTTTCAATAAGGGCCATTGCCCAATTTTTCTGTTCCTCTGATAGCCCAGCCAGGGCCTCACGCGGAACCACTGTCATTGCGCTGGATGGGGTTTTTACAGGTAAGTTGAGGTCTTCCCAAGAACCAAAGTTATTAATACAGTGAACCTTATCAATAGGAGTCAGATGCAGATAAGCCACCACTTGATGCCTTTGGACTTTCATAGTTTCCTTCTGTAGGTTTGCTAATATTACCTTCATTTATTCATGCTCTAGTAACAGTAGCCCAGGATCCACATGAGGTTTAAGCCTGATTGCTGGTAGGATATATGATTTCACCATATAGCCCTTTGAAGATTTCTATTATGAGCTCAGTTCCTACTATGACCTGGTTCCTGGAAAGGATACTTAGAGTGTTTGTAGTCCATAGCGGGATCTCATTATGATGATAGATCTGGTTAGGAAGAGCTCTGGTCTTCTGCTTCATCTGCTATTAGTGGACAGGGAACACGCCATTGCTATATGAAAGATTAATTTGACTGGAGTAGATGGGGTCCTTTGAGATACCGCTGGAGGTAAAATAAATGGGGTTCTGTTGTCCCAGAATCACAAATGTTTTTTCCATCGTATTGAACACTGCCCCAAATCGCCACATGAATGTGTCCCTAATCAACTTGTCATAATTATTAGGCAAAACCACAGCTGGGGCAGATACGCTGATCAACTTGAATCTCAAGGGTGATGCACTGTATGTGCCCTCCAACACAGTACTATGTGCCCCAGCAGTCCCATACACTACTTGATGTTCTACATCGGGCTTCAACGGAAGCTTTGCCACTAGCATGGTGGATATTATATTTACTGGGGCACCAGTATTCGCTTGCTTGGATTTTTGTATTTTCTATGAAAATATCACAGTAGGTGCAATCCAAAATAAGAAGAACCGTTGGTATTTATTACATGGATATCCAAGGGCTTTTTGCCATCTGAAAAGTGATAATGTCAGTGCTGACATGAGGATACTCCTGGGCAATTTTCTCTACCATAATTGCAACGTTCACACCCTCTTGTGCAGTGATATCCTTTGAGGGTCTGACTTTGCCCATGATGTTATGCTCAAGAATTTGACAGGCGTACGTTTTTTGTACATCATGTTGAAACTCTGTGCCTGTATTCATATTGCCTCCCTTTTTCAGGCTGGGCCTGAGACATTGTTGAGGGTTTGTTGGTATAATAAATCTTTGTGGTGATTACTGGGACTAACGCAAAGAAACTCATTGAAATCAGCAGATAGAAATAAATTTGTATCATATGAGATAGAGCGTCCCATCTCTACTCCGTCCAAGAAATTCCTATTCAGTCAGAGCTGGTGGTACGGCATAAACATGTGATTTGCTAGGGCAGCTGGCTGCATAATGACCTCTTTGGCCACATGAGAAGCAAGCATTTGTATATGATTTTGTCTTTGAATCACCCTCAAAGGTCTAGTTCAAAGTTTAACCAAGGGTTTGTAATTTAGCGAGGACAATCTGGGTGACTATAAGAAGGATGGAAAGGACCCGCTGAAGAGTTAAGGGCCAAGTATTATCCAACAAATTATAACTCAACATTTTCGTCCCTTTCCCAAATGGGATTCAGTAGTGGTCACAGGGGCTTTCCGTTCCACATTAGATGCACTAAAGGTGATAGATAGGCGAAATAAATAATTGACAATTTGCAATAGCGCCGCATCTTATTGAAGAATGTGGCTATAGCATTATATAGCTTCTGATATGGCTTAACAGCCGCTGTCATTACAATGCCCACATACTCGTTGGATAAAATATTTGCTCTCACTGACAAATGGCCTCAGATATGAAATGCTCCGCAAACTCTACCAAGGACTTGTTCTGTTGAAATTTTCATTTCTAGAAAATCTTCCTTGCGCTTTGCCATCTTTGCCACACCTAAAAACAGACAGAGCACAGTTTCCTTCACCTCCTGTTATGTCACGGTGATACTCTTAAGGTAACATACAACATGGTCAGTGATCTTGACATATAGAGCAGACAACAACAGTTTAGCTTTACGCTGGTTCAATGTTCCTTCCACAGCAAATTAAATTGTTTAAAGTAGCCATGCATGTTTCCGTCTCAATTTAATTGCAGCAACTTCTCAACCTGTACAAAATTACCCTGCTATGAGCTTCTGGCTCAGGGAGCAGATAAGTGAGGTTCATATCAGTCAAGGGAAACTTCCCCTTGTGGGCCATAATAGGGTCGCTTGGCCAATTGAAAATCAGCTGTAGATGACCGGGAAGAGTTTGAATCGTTGAGAGGGATTGCTATTACATGTGTGGTTGCTCACTGGCTAAACCGTATTTCATTGCCAGATTCTCCAATCCCTCACCCTTCCTTCCTTCCACAGTCTGTGCATCAAAAGGCTCATCTACAATTCACTCCGCTTTGACCCAATTGAAGTTACACCATGCATCTCTCACCTCCTGCTGAAGCTCCTCGATTTCTTTCTGTAATTTGTGACAAAGGTCTCTCTCAGTATCAAATTTATGCTCCATTTATTGAAGCTGTACAAAGACAACCTCTAATGTTCCCTGCATTATCATGTTTTGCTGACCAGTTTTGCAAGCCTGTTGGTTTGCCTCATCCACTTGACTGATCCAAGTGAATCATTCCCGCACCAGCTCCTCATTATACCTGCAAAGGTTTTCAATGAGCACCAACATATTGTCATACTCCACCGTCTCAGCAAATGGAAGAGTAATGGCTTGACCTCAAGCTGCTTGGCTGAAACTCTCCAGCTGGGTGATCTGGCTTATCAATTGGCCGTATTCTGAGGTTGCCAAGAAAGATTCACTCAAGTTGCTGGAAGCTCTTTGATTACTCCTATCAGCTTGAAGTTGGGAGAATCAACTGCCACTGAGTTGTCATGATCAATCACATGCTTCTCCAAAAGGGTGATACAATACCTTGTCCGAGACTTCACTGTGTCAATACCTTAACCCATTCAGTCATTTCCACCATAAAAACGATCTGTGTTACTGCCCAGCGTCATGACATCCCGTATTTCTTCACCCAAAAGACCACCCCAGTCTAATAATTCTTTTATGGTGTTGAGCAACTCATGATTCAGTCAAGAACTATTTAATCAGGCAATTGTGGACGTGCATGACATGACTGTCCACTTAAACTAGAGTTCTCTGTACCTCTGAGAAGGAGTAGTCATTGCGTTCAAGAAAGAGGTTAGTGTTATTTTGTTGCATTTGGACAAAACGCATGACATCACTGATAACAATATTATTCCAGGCCAACACCCAATTAAGTGGCTAATAAAAGGCTGAACATGTGCAACCAGGTATTTCTTGACCCCATGGTAGCCAAGCTGGCGAGATAACCCCATTGTGGTCGCATTAAGGTATGCCATGTATATAACATATCATTATTCTTGGTTACATTGATTATAAAATAGGCTCATGGCATGGTCGCCCACATCTCCTTTGTAAAGGCAATATCCCTAAAGAGCCATTCCATGATACCCCTCAGTTGCTAAGGAGTTACATTTGTGGATCTGACCTGTTGGTCTGACTAACGCAGGGCAAGCTGCTAGCTGCAAGTCCATCCTGGTCTCCTCATCTCCTGGTTACGTCACTATAATGTTAGTTCCACATTGGATATTCCATTAGCTTGCTGTTAAATCTGTTAAGGAACCTGATCAGGTTCTGGCATAAGTAGTGAGGGCTTCTCATGATACCCTTTTTGCTGTTGTGCTCCAGTTGACCAGTAGCACCCTGTAGTAAGCACCGCTGTTAACTTTTAGCAGCATTGGTTAAAACCCGCTAAGCTGGTTGCACAGGTTTGAAACCACTGAACAACGGATAGATGATATATAGATCTCCAATCCTCAATAAATTTAGTAGTGTAAAACGTTGTAAAGCTATTGCTCCAATGTATACCACTTTATTATTTATGTAAAAATAGCATACAATCCCTGCTTCACCTTCCTCTTCTCTCTCTTTGTCTCAAATTCTATCTTCCTCCTTACTACCAAAAAATCTCCCCTTTTCCAGTCTCTTGCTCCTCATTTTTTTGTGAATTCAACCTTTCAGATTAGTAAATCCTTATTTGCTAAAAATTTAGGGGTTTTTCCTCTATTGCCTCACTTTGAATTGACATAAAATTACTACCCAAATCTCAAGGCTCACTTCAACTAATATATATGGTTCATCAACTCTATATAAGGCTTATCATCTAGTCATACAAATTTCTTGACAATGCCCAACCTAATATAAGCTAAATTTGTATTTGTGATAAAAATTCTATAAGTCAGGTTGAAATATGGCGCTGACTTTAAGAAGGGTATTATTGAGTGTTCATAAAACTTTCAATTATTTCATACTTTTTAACGCCCTTTTGAAGGCAGCTCTTTTTTTTTAAAAAAATTAAGTGCATATTTAAAAGTGGTTCAATTTTCTCATTTTACTTAAAAAACACTAGCTTTATATACTTTTTGAAAAATCACTATTTTTATATAAAAATAAAGGGCATTGTATATTATATATATATATTAAACTATAACCAAATATACCATCCTTCTTTTTCCACTCAGCATAACTTTCTGAGCCAAATTACATAAATTTATAAAACAAATCAAATTTGCCCATAGTAGTTTCACTCCAATGTCATTGGATTTTCCGCTGACTGCTCCAGCATGGGGAAGTGGCAAAACTCCCCCACCATTTTCCGTCTGGCAGGAAAACGCGCTAGGACTGGCTCACCCGGTCATTCCAAACCTATGGGCTGATTCATTTTGCTCAAGGACCTAGACGCCCACCTTGCTCATACCCAAGCAGTACCACGATGCCCCCTAGTGCTCCCCCAGAGCAACATGTGCTATGGCCTAAGGTTCAAATATGGGAAACTATTCCCATACCATGACCAAGATATTATCAAAATGACACAGGCGGTGATGACACCCGCTGGATTTATCGATTTCCACCCCTACAAGGGGTATTTTGGCCTTGGCTTCACCTGCAAAGCCAACGCTGCCACTGCAGCAACTGTGCCCCTGGTATTCCAGGGCACCCCTCTCCCCACAACTTGAGCTCAGCTCCAAGCAGACACCACTTTGGTGGTCCAGTTTGCTGGCATTCCCACCCACCTCCCCTCTGAAGTGCTCCACCAGGAGCTGATGGACAGTTTGGCAGCCTATGGCTCCAACTTCATATTACAATTTGTGGTCCCAAATGGGGCCACACGACTTGCTGGGCCTTGGGCATATGCCACAATAAGCTTTGGATTTAATAAAACTGCGGTGGCAATTCCGCCATGTACTGTTATTACCTCAGCGCCTGACCATCTGTTTTGGGCCCACGTCGAGGGTGGGTGGATGATCTGTCTGTAATGTTTCAAGTTAGACCACTTGAAATGCAAGTGCCCCTTCTCAACCACTTCAGGCAGATCAGATGACTCATCCGCTGACCTCCAATCCAATGTCCACCCTTTACAAATTCCAGGCATGGGGCACAATCCTACCTCCACTACCACCAAAGCCTGTTGCAGCAGCTGCACCTGCAGCCACCAATCATACTCCTCCTCACCCCAATGCCATAAATAATTCCTCCAATCAAGCATCAGATTGGATCCCAGTTTGATCCCATGCTTCCACAAATGAATCAAACATATTTCAACCATATGCTGATTCCCTAATCCAATTCAACCAAAATCCATGGGAATTATTGGCTGAAATTGATGAATCAGGTAAGTTCATTGAAGAACCATCCCTGCAAAATTGAGCGGTTCATTAATGCAGAATGGGACGCCAAATACCCCCTCAACTTTATACCCCACAGCCAAATGCTGAATGATTTTGCAGTGATCACCAGCTTGCAATTGAAGCAGCTGCAACACTAGATTGTCGTCCCATGCATAAAGCTGTTGCTAAATCAGTAGCAATACTCAAAGGAGGAATTCCACCTCCTATTATTCCCGCAACCTTAACTCTAAAAGGCAAAATATCAGTGAACAAGTACTACAAAAATGTAAACGATGCTATCCAGAACGTGGCAACTATAGCACGGAATCCAAAAGCAAAAATAACCTGAACCAACATTGCCATGTTTGTTCAACCCCAGACGTCCAAATAAATGCTGAAAAAGCTTTAACCATATATCTCAGTGCCATTTACCTAGCTGGCAATTTCCATGAAGATTATAATCATTAGAGATATCAAACCACATACTGCAGATGCCCCAACGCCATTACTGATGGCCATAACACGCACTCTACTTTGGGAGGAAGAAGCTGCTGCTGAAGAGGCTGCTGAAGATGAGCCCCCTGACCCCCCTCCCCTTCTGCCATGGAGGGATAAGCAGCTTCCGCTTCCCACCTGGTTGGTTGGTTTTCAAAGTGTTTCACTCAATCCTCTCATTAGGGCGTTTTGTTTGAACCAAAATAGTTATGTTTTTTAGTATATTTTTAGTTTCAGTAATGTCCGTCCCCTGGTTGGCTTGCCTCAAATAAATATAAACAAATATACCAAAGATACCCAAACTTGCCACATTTGTTTATAGATATTGAGAGCCATCCCAGGCTGTTTTTCATTTCATTACTAAAAAAATGTTGAAAAATAATAATTAGAATGTGATTTTTAATATCAAGTATGATAGTAGTCTTTATATTATTTTAGTTGAGCAATTTGTTGTTATTTGGTCAAATTTATTAAAATATATGTTTTTGAGTAATCAGATAATTTAAATCAATAGGCTCTCTTGTTGCAAGCTTTTTGTGGTTCTTTGTTAATTGGTTAATTTGGAACAATTCACTGGTTTCTGTATATAGTTGGTGATTGGTTGTTGTGACGGTTTAAATTAGTTTTGGTTGAGTGGTTGGTGACTTTTAGTTGATTTGACATATTGATGGTTTACTATGCAGTTTGGTGTTTAATTAATTAAGATTATAGGTTTATTTACTTTTAAACCTATTGATGTCCATCTACAAGAATATTAGACTCACGGTTGACTACCATTGCTTTTGATACATTTTTAACCAACTTTGAAAAAGGAGAAGGTTCTCAATTTGACCTGTATGTATGTTTTCATGTTTGTTCATACATAACTCCAAAACTACTGAACCAATTTGGATGAACTTTTTAAATGAAAAAGGATGTTCCAAAATCATACCATCCAATTTTATAAGGATTTTTATAATAAGAAAAAAGTTTTATATATAAGGAGTGAAAATTTATATATATTTAAGATAAATTGGTATATTGTTTCAGCTGAGCAATTAGTATGTATCCAATTGATTTGATAGTTGTAATCTAATATCATTTTAAATATAACACCATTCTTTTATAATAAAGTTTTATTGAAAGTGATGGTGATCAATCATGAGTCTGGTTTATTGCTAGATAAACTTAATTCTGACATTGAAAAATTGATTTACTGAATTAACTTTTTTAGTACTAGATGGTCCCATTTACTGAATTAACTTTAGTTTCTTATATCAAAATTTATTGGTCAATGGTGTTTGATTGTAAGTCTAGTATTTTGGTAGATGGAAATTAATAGGTTTACATTAAATAAACCTATTAACTTAACTAAATCTACCAAACTGCACAGTAAACCATTAAAATGTCAAATTAATTAAAAGTCACCAACCACTCAACCAAAACTAATTCAAACCGTCACAACAACTAATCACCAACTATATACAGAAACAATGAATTGTTTAAATTAACCAATTAACAATAACCACAAACAGCTTGCAACAAGTGAGCCTATTGATTTAATTAAAATATTATCTGCTTATTCACAATTAATGACTTTATTAAATCGACCAGTAAACAACAAACTGTTCAGCTAAACTGATATAATGATTACTATTTTACCTTAGATACTATCAATACATTCTAAGATATGACTTTTATTTTATTTTTTTAGTTAACGAAACAAAAAACAGCCTAGGATATTTCTTAATATTCATAAACATTTGTGACAAGTTTGGGTATCTTTGGTATGTTCATTTATGAAATTATATATAATATATGCAATGCTTATTTTTATATATATAAATAGTGAGTTTTCAAAAATTTATATAAAGATAGTGATTTTTTGAAAAATATGAGAAAATAGAACTACCTTTGAAGTATGAACTAAAATTTTTTTGAGTAAAACTGCCTTTAAGTTTTTTTGGGAAAAAGAACTGCCTTCAAAAAGGCACTAAAATATGAATTATGTGAGAAAATATAGATCTACTTAATAAACCACATTCACTGACATACTGATGTACTGACTGACTGAGTGACATCTGAAATTTTTAGGTCTGATAGGCTCTATCTATTTGGGTGAGAGGCAAGAATATCAATTAATATCAAATAGATCACCTAATTGCTCACCCAAAACTAAATAAAATTAGTGTTAGAGTTTCAAGTAATTATAAAAAAATTAATAAGTAGATTTAGGATAACCAGCTCAGCAGCCACAAGGGCAACAGCAAAGCTGTAAGTCCAAGTTGCTCAAGTGTAGTGTTAGCACAGCCTTTAGGCTATTGGTATGAGCTCATGAATAAACCTGAGCAACGCCAGGTAACTTCACCTATATAATATAAACCCTAAAATAATTAGCTCAAATTCTCTGGGAATAAATGAACCTCAGAGCTGGTAACTCCACTAGTCTATGGTAATAAAAGCAAGTGTGTGTGCATGTGCAAAACGCCCAAACAAAACTACAGCATGTAGAATTTTAAAAATTTTGCTATAGGTGAATGGGAGGGGGTCTGTGTGCACCTTGAAGCCAGATTTATAAATTTTCATAATAGATAAAAAAATTATATATAAGAAGTGATATTTTATATGTTTTTGATACAATCAGTTTATATTACAGCTGAGAAGATTGCTATTAAGTTGAAACGATAGCTTTGATGGTTTTGGTAAGCAGTTGGTGGTTTTAGGTTGATTAATAAGCTTGATGGTCTTAATAATCAGGTAGTGATTGGTTAATTTGATAAGGTAATTGGTTTTAGTAAGTTGTTGCTGGGTTTTATTTGTTGATTGATTTAAAATTCAACAATTGGTTTTAGCTGAGTGGTTGTAATCTTATTTTGATTCATTAAAATTTAATTTCTTAATTTTATTGATAACCATCTACAAATATAAAAGAATTGATTAGTATCATCAAGTAAACTATAAGCTCACAAAAAAATCTTTGTTAAACTAGCTATTGTCAATAAAAAGCCTAAAACATTCTTAACAAAAGTTTCATTGTTTATTTGCTTATATAGGATGCATTATCTCTTGTGAAAATAATAAAAATCACCAAATTTGGCACAAGTACTTTATAAAGGTTTTAAATTACAATAATATTTCTTTAATAAAATTAATAATTTTAATATCAGTTCTATATAAGATCTCAAATATATAATTTTAATGATAATTATATAGCAATTTTGCTGAGCATTTTATTATACATTTAATTTTTATATCTTCATAGGCTTTGATAAGTTGCTGGTAGTTTTTGGCTGCTTTAAAAGCTTTACAATTGATTTTGCTAAGTGGTGGTTCATCTTTTGGTTGATTTTATATGATCAATAGTTTCAGTCAAGTGATTGATGTTTTAGTTAATTTGACAGGCCTAATTAATTTTGGGTAAGTGGTTGGAGGTTGATATATTTGTAAGTTTAATGGTTTATGACTTATTGATTGCTATCTACCAATATAAAAACTAAAAACTTTTAGAATTAACTGTAAAGTTATAAACACCATAGTGAATCTTAGTATTTGGATGCTAGTACTTAATAAAACCATTTCTGAAATTGAGCCATATCAAACATGATTTTTAGAATTTTGCTCAAAAATACATTTAGAGCTTATATATCATTTTCTTTTCTTTCAACATTTTACATTTTGATTGTAACAATTTTAATAGATTTTAACATTTTGCAGCTTAATTTCAATATTTTACAAATCAATTTCAACACTTTATTTTTTAATCTCAACACAATTTTTGGCAGTAATTTATTTTATTATTTCTGCTGAAATAGAGGCAAGCATATTGTTGTGCACTCTTTTTTCATCTTTAGAAGATATATGTACATCCCTTATGTCACATTATAATCTTCCAAAAAACTTTGATGTTGAGGAAATCAATGAGTCTGAGGTTAGAACTAGATATGATGAAATGACTAAAATTAAAAATATTAAAACTAAATCATAAAATATTAAATTTTATATATAAAATATTGAAGTTGAAGTGTAAAATATGAAAATTGAAGTGTAATATTGAAGTTGAAATTTAAAATGTTACAATTGATTTTCAAACTGTTGAAATTGAAGGAAATGGTATATATTGGATTGGGTCCAAGTGTAAACTATAAGCAACTTAGAATATACAGTGCTGAGTATACATGTTATAGATAGCTATTATGAGTCAGATTTAAATATGGCACCAACTCCAAAAAAGGGTTTTATTTAGTGTTAGTAATTTATTCATTATTTCATACTTTTTAGTGCTTTTTTAATGAGGTTCTTTTTCCCAAAAAGTTTACTATAAAATTTTAAAAGCCTTTCCTAGTGCTCACCTACATTATATAAGGAACTTGTCGGAGCAACGGCAGATAAAGTTTAGACTGGCCTGCCAGTTGGGTTGCAAAAGCACCCAAAAGATTATCCAGAATGCCAGGGGCATTGCCACACAAACAACTTTAAGGTGGAAGAAAAATTATTAATAATGGATAACTGAAGAACCACAAATGTAACAAACAACATAACAAAAAACCAAGCTTTTGTAACCTCAAAGCCAATGGTCATGGGTGTAGGGATTTGCGAGATCAAGGAAAAATTCATAAGGGCCCTAAATGATAGGCCCAAGTGGCTTTGGCAAGTAATTTTATATAACTGAGGCAAGCTGACCAGGGGACAGACAATACAAAAATAAGAAACTCTAAAACTTGACCAACCAAAAACATGAACTGACTGCTCTAAATGAGAAGCAGGAAGCACAAAAGTAACAAGAAAACTACCTATCAGGTGGCAGAGTGGCAAGCTGCTTTTCCCACCATGGTGGAGTGGGAGGGGGTTCAAGTGGATCAAAATCTTCATCCTCAGGATTAGCATTGAAAAAGAGTATCAATACTAATAGTAAGGGATTGGGGCATCTGCAGGATGAATGTTGAGGTGGGATAGATAGCTGTTGAGATTGTCAATTTGGGTCTGAATAAAGGATTCTATGAGTTTGGCAACATGATGTTCAGCTTGGATGTGGGCGTTGGTAAGTTGGGCTAATTTTGCAATGTTTGCTCTGTTGATATGTGTGTATGGGAAAATCTGCCAGATAAACAACACGTTCAACAGCGGTGGTGGCAGTTTTATAGATGTGTTGGATTTCCTCTTTTGAAGTATAATGAAAATTAGAGGGGAACAAGGGGGTGAAGCCCTTTTTAAAATTCATTGATAGATTTTACACCGCTTTGCAAAGTTGGTGATTTTTGGGTGAGGCCACCATGGCCTCAGCTTTGGCAAATGATACCATTAAGGATATGGCTGAGACGACCCAGTCAATATGCAGGCCGCTAGGCCACATTACAAATGTCACAAAGCTTGCAGGAAAAAATTTTGAACTTAATTTTAATTTTAAATAAAAAATGAATGCGGGAAGATTAAGGATGGTTAGCTTGGCGGGTAAAGCTGCTTCCATCCTAGTGCAGGTTTTGTTCAATAATAGTTCAAACCCTGCACTGGCTAGAAAAATTCTCAGTGTGGTATATTTGTTCCAAGGTCAACCTACCTCAAATACTTTTTTACCTCAGTTAAATAAAATGAATGTGGGAAAATTTTTATTGAATTAAAATAAAGAGAATCAACTGTCATTTTCTCAGTGGGTATGACTGTTTAAATAGATGATTGATTTGGGGAATAGCTTGGATAATGTGGGATTGGGGCCCATGGGATTTTACCTAATCTGGCGAACTTTGGGTTATGAGAAAGATGACTTTTTTTGAACCATTTTCAAAATTATCAAAGGCAGGCCAAGTCACTGTTGGTTTGTCCATGGACGCCCAAGTTTCCAATTTTCTTCAATTTTGACAACTGGATCAATAAATTCTCGCCCAATGGGCTGCTGGAACCTCCCATGGCCACCCCACATAGGGACAGTCCTATGAGGTCAGGAATGGGTTAGGGGTACTTAAAATCACCCACACCCAGTTGCTCTGAAGTTCATTTGGACAAGCATAAATTATTGGACAAAGATTTTGGAGTGTCCAGGAGGGGTTTTAAACTGTGTGCTGCATTTCCCAATGGCCTGATGCCATTGGCAAGCTTTGGCAACATTTTGACACTTGACACTTCATTATCCAAAAATACATGCTCGTTGTGCTTTGTTGCTGTGGGTTTGGGGCTCTCAGGCTTTGATGCTAAAGGCTCAAGCCCTCAACTTTGTTTGATATTTTTATCTTAAGATAATGCTGAATAAGTGAAAGCAGAACACAAATCCCCATGTTTCGTTGTATTAATTCATTTGAAGCTAATACTGGGACTGGTGGGGGGTCCTTAAAGGGTAAGCTGTTACCCATCGTTGTCCACCACATGGATAAGGGCACCCTGTGTGACGAGAGGGGAATCTGACCATTTTGGACCCTTTTTAGATGGGAATGGGAATGTCACCCAGTCCAAATGGAGGGGGCGCTCCTCCAGACTTACATTACCCTTCCCTTTTGCTAAATGGGGCACCACCACTGGGGAATTGAGTGAGGGCCACAAACTTATGAACCTTGGGCAGCTTGATCACCATTAGTGTAACGATTTTTGGAGGAGGATGGGGAGCATTGGGATGGGTTACATGGGAGGCCTCAATGCGCTCTAAGAAGTTGGCACAGTCCCAAGAGCTGACCCAGCTGTTTTTGTAATCTGGATAGCCTTTCCATTCAACAAAGTACTGGACTAATCAGTTGTTTTATGGTAAGCCAGGATTCCCTCAACTTTGGCTTCCTCAGCTCCCTCAATCACGATGGGCTCAGGGTCTGAGGGGATCACTCCCTTAAAAGGGGACAACAGATACTATGGAAGACAGGGTGTTGCTTCAAGTAGGGTGGCAATTTTTATTGGAAAGCACCATTTCCCAAGTCCTCTTCCACCATGTGGGGACCTGAGCTCTTGATGGCAAACTTACACGATAACACTGCATGTGCAAGTGCCATGTCTCAAGCATGACGTGGGAGCCTACCTCTATCTCATGTGCTGGGAGCCGCTTCCAATCTTCAAATCACTTATATAACTTATTGCCTTAGTTAACTGCTCCTGAACTAAGGACTTCATGGACCAAATGTGCTGGGAATGTTTGGCTGCAGCTATACTCTGGGAGGAAACATGGGCCGACTGAGAATGAAGGGTTATACCACAAGGTAGCCTCATCTGGGGGAGAAACCCGTGGTTGCATGTGTTCCATTGTTATATGAAAACTGGGTGAGGGGAAGGTCATCGCCCATGTATCATGAGCAGCTGCAGCATAGCACTGTAGGTACTGTTCTAGGATCTAGTGACCAGCTTGGTTTGGCCATCCAACTGTGGATGGTATGCATTTATAATGACAAGGTATGATTTTCAAAGTTGGCAAGAGCTCATTCCAAAACCGGGATGTAAAATGAGGCTGTTGGATTTTAGGCAGTTGTTATGCTCGCAGGTGCGTTTTTCACCTAAATTCCAACAAATAATTTCAGAAGAAGCTGTTCTCTACTGAAGGATAATATTTAGGGGGTAAAAGACCACTTATAATAAAATACTACTATTTAAATCAAAAATAAAGAATGTTTATATAAGATTTTATTAGTGAGACTCCATGGGTCAAGAAGCAAACCCTAATATTAAACCAATGCTTAGTTTAATGTGTAATGAGGCTCAAATTGAGCCTTATTGGGAATTCTTTATATGCTAGGTGCATCCAAATCTGGTAATGTGTTTTTTGACCTATTGAAACTATCAAAACTCACCCCACTTGGACGGAACGGCCACTAGAGGGTTGGTAGCAGGTAGGAATAGTCCATTAGGTAAAGTTTTATATTAACTCAATCAACGAGTGGGGAAATATTTTGCCTCAGTTGAAACCCCCTGTTGGAAATTACAAGTCAAATGTATCAAAAAGAGTGATTCAGAGGTGAATAATAAAAAAATTGGCTAAAAGACCCTGGAATTTTTGGTGGAACCCCTAAAATCAGGGTAACACTTCTAATAATAATCAGGACACAAAATGAGTTTGGGCGATTGGATTGCACCAAATATTGGCCAAATTTGGGGAGTTCATTAGATATCCTCTTCAGGTCACTTCCATTTTAGTACAGCCTACACTGTGGAGACCAGCCCCTTTTATAGGGTCAGAGGGGGTCCAATCAAGTGAAAAAGGTTTCCAGCCCACTGATTGGGTGATTTACATCAAAACCTTACCGCATAACTTATCTTACCTGCCCTCCTTTGGCTATATCATCAAATTGAAGTGAAGCTTTCAAATGATCTGAAAGGTTTCACCGCCCATGTTATCTAATTTGGAATTAACTAATCAATCTGAACTTTGAGCCTCATTACTTTATATACTAAGTGTTGACTTATTGAGGGGGTTCATTTATTACCTTCCGCTGCAAATAAAAACATATAAAAAATACAACTTTCTAGTTTTTGATGCGTATTTATTTTTAGATTATATTTGGTCTCAATCCCCCATTTTTAAGATTTAAGGTAAAAAAGCACCAGCGAGCATCCTCCCAGCCCAAAAATCCAACAAGTGGTACTCACTACAGGGTCCCTGTATACCACCAAAATCCTGTATTAAAATGGTAACTATATTGGAACCAAGGCTAGCTGCTTTAGAGCAACAACTAGCCAGTGCTTTGTCTCACCTCAAAAGGCTTAAACAACACTCTTCACAAGGCCCTTATGGGACCTCCCCCATTATTCTTAAACCTCCGTTTAGAGAAAAGTTCACACCTGTTGAGGGCAGTAATGCCTCCTTCCTTTATGTTTATGAATCTGCGATGGAAGGAGCGACTGACCTACAAAATGCAAGTATATCCTTCCCTGCTTGAGTCAGATGGCTCAGGAGATCATGGTATCTCAAATAGCCACACTTACCACCTGGGCGGAGGTTAAACAAGCGCTTATTGACGAATTTTGTTATAAGCAGAGTTTACAACGGCAAAAACAGGCCTTTATGTGCCTTAGCCTGCAAGAGGAAGAATCGATCAACTCTTTTGTTGAGCAATTCTATAGCAATGCTCAATCTCTGTTGCTGGCCAAACTGCTCCCCTAGATGATGCTATTGCTGCTATATTGGATGGCTTAGCGTTGTATCCCTCTTTAGCAATGCATATCTTCGCAGTTAAGCATACCTTCCAAACTATATGGGATATCAAAGAGGCACTGCTAGAAATGGCTGACTTCCATGAACCTAACTCCTGCAAAGAGCTATAAAACGGAAATACACTCTGACCCCTTCAGCCTTTTATATGGCTGTTGTCAGGAAATTAACCAGATGGATCCTTCCAATAGTATCAGAATTAGGGGTGTTGGTTAGTTGGGTGTGATTGCCAGCTAATCACCTAGTTCAATACTATTTAATGTTATACTATTAATTCAGTTTAGGTTCAGTGGAATCTGCATTTGCTTCCAAAATGCCAAGTTGAGGATCGTTGTGGGAATTTCTGGTGGAAAGCTGATGAAACACATTATGAATCATCCAAAAATGGTTCTGCCAACTAATACAGAACACCGGCAACTCATTCCAAGGTTGGTCAATGTTTTAATATTTTTAATAAATTGTATACAATTCAATGGCTACTTATGCCGAGGATGGATCAAATCCATCTATAATTTGGTGATCAGATGAGAGGATTAGGAGGAATTACTATGATGAATGAATTGATGATCTGATAGTGTTCCATCCTGGATGACTAAGGGATTTCAGAGGCGCAATAGCTTAATTATAAATAGTTGTTCATTCCCTCCATATAAAGATCTCTCTTCGCCCAGTTTTCTGTTCATTTAAATCATCAAGAGCCACTAAAGTAGAAAGTGATGGTACTGGAGATCCCTGACATTGGCGCGATGTGACATGTCTAGAGTGGCCAGTGCTGCCAGCTCAAATACCAGCCCTGAGGAGGAATAGGCAGGAATCTGGACAGCCTGCCACCAATGATGGAACATCTGGCCGTCAAACCTGCAGGGTGTAGCGCAGGAGTGCCTTGGCCACCCAGGATGGGGGCAGGACTCGCTGGGCATGCTCAGATGGGTTGGCGAAGGGTCAGAATGGTGGGGCGGTGTGGAAATGCCTTGGCCACTCAGGATGGGGGTAGGACCCACCAGGGCACACCACAGGCCCTGGGGCTAAGGTGAAGTCGTTGGTCTGCTGTGTTGGTGGGTTGTATGCAGACTCTAATGGGGTTGGTACGCCTATGAAGGCTAAATGGCAAAGGGACAACCAGTCTTCATACTGGTGGCCTGGCACACTAACGGAGCCCATGGTCAATTTTACAACAGCTGTACCTCTCTGGAACCCAGTTTCTGTAGAGTTGCAGCGACAAGATACTCCTCCACCATGTGAGGATAGCCATAAAATACTGGAAGTTATAATGCCGCGCTCCACTCCAGCTTCAATTTTAAAAGCTCAATCAATGATATCAGTTATCTCATTGCCTGGTTCTCCTCTGTCCTAGCATTCTACTAAGGTAGATAAAATATTACAGCTTTCCAAGCTGCTGTCTTGATCCCTCTCAGCCTCACCTCCAGCTGTCCCTAGTTCAAAACCTGCAGTCATGGGGAAGCCCAAGCTAGTCACTTCTAAGGCAAAATTCAAAGCCATTACACTTCCAACTCCTCCCCCAAAAGTTAGGGCAGCTACGATGCTTTCTTTAGAATTCAAAAGGGTAGATGAGAGCAAAAAGCCCACCCCTGTGAGGAGATTAAGCTGGTTTCTCAGCCACTCTTAGCAACTCGTTGAGGTGCATTGATAATCCCTCTGATGACGATCTGAAGAGGGTGGTGAAGACGCAGGCTATCATGTTTTGGGAGCCTCAATGGAAGTACAGGTTCCGGATAGGTTGAGGCTGAAAGAAGTGATATAGCCATGATACCATGACGAACCTATCTCCAACTGTTGATGTGATTTTCAGAGGTGATCAATACTGCTAGTGACGCTAACCAGTTTATTAGGACAGTAATCTGAACCACCCAGCAGGTTCATAACCTCCAATCTATCAAAGATAGATACTCTGCAATGGCTCAACGCCTTGCCTCCACTCTCCGTTTAAAAGAGGTTCTCGCCCTCCCCCTACTTTTGGTATCACAATAACTAAGGTAGAGGTTGTCATCAATAAAGTGCGCGTTCTAGCCATCCTTGATATAGGTGCTTCAGTGAACGCGGTCTCTTCAAAGCTCACTAACAAAACTAAGTTAGCCTGACCTGGACTATTCGCAAGAGTTTGGAAATGCAGGGCCTAACAATATGCAAGCCATTAAAGCCTACTCTTCACTACTCATACAAAATTGGAAAACACCTACTGGCTGCCCCTGCTGTGGCATTAGACAATAATGCATACGGCCTACTCCTTGGCACTTAATTCATGTTTGAGTATGACAGAATCATTAATACAAAACAGGGATTTCTCTCTTCTAAATTACTAAGTTCCCCTAGTCTTTACAACCAATGAGCCAAAGAAGGAGGAATATACATGTGTAGTTGAGTATCATTCATCCGCCATCACCTTTACTAATACAACATCGGGAAGAAACACAAAAAAAGCTGCCTGACTCCGTGTATTCTTCAGAGTGCCTTCTATTGTATGCATCAGAGGAGGTAGTAGTCAAAACGGGTGAAAAAAAGGTGATAGACACCAAAATTACTATGATAAATACTCCGCAACTTCCTTATGCACTTAACAAGTCTTGATGAAAGAAGCCCTTTAGAACTTTGGGTGTTGCCAGGTACCCTAGACCCTGATTACCAGCGAACTATTAATCTTCTGTTGTGGAATTTCACTAACAAGGACATGGTTGTAAAGAAGCATCAAGAGATGGAAAAGCCCTGCTGATTCCAATTGTGGACATCCAACAAGTCTACTAAATTGGGTTTATGTTAGATATGAGACCACCCACTGACCAAATGATATGCGTTTTGTCCAACGTTCAAATTTCCGATTTCTAACTCCTGCTGAGCTTAATAAAGTTCATTTTTTACTGGTTTCATATAGTGTCATTATCTCCGAAATCTAATACTGACTATGGGGTATGAAGGGCTGGAGTCACACCATTGATGTTGGTGATGCCAAGCCTATGTGATCCAAGCCTTATCATAAATCAAAAGTTGAGGAGCTCTAGATGAGGACAGAACTTAAACAGGTACTGGACGCGGGGATACTGGTGCCTTCTCAAAGCCCTTGGTTATCTTTTCTATTGCTCATAAAAAAGAAGAATGGTGGGCATTAGGCAGTTATGGTCTACCGCAAGCTTAATAACCTCAACAAGAAGGACAGCTACCCAATTTCCCGAATTGATATGCTCTGGCCAACTCTCTGGGTCCAAGTTCTTTTCCGCCATGGACTTGTTAGCGGATACTGGCAGATGAAACCTTTCTCAGCAAGACCAGGAAAAGTGTACGCTTATCTGCAGTGAGGGTCTCTTTTAACCTATTCAACTACCACAAGGATTGCGCAATGCACCCACAAATTTCCAGCGAGCCATGGACCATATCATGCAGGATCTGAATCTTAGTTGTGTAAGTGTCTATTTTGAAGATATTACCATCTTCTCTTAAACGTTCAATGAGCACATTTCACACTTAAAGGAAGATTTCCAACGCCTTCAGGCCTCTCATATTAAGCTGAAGCCCTCCAAGTGTACATTCTTCCATAAGAAGTTTGTTTTCCTGGGCCACGCCATCTCCTCAGATTATATCCAGCCTCTCCATGATAAGGTTGAGGCAATATCCAATATGCTGGCACCCAAAACCCTCTGCAATATTCAGATGTTCTTAGGCATGATGGGGTACTACCATCAATTCATCCCCAAATTCGCTCATCTCAGTGAGCCTATCGTACATCTTTTAGCTAAAAACACCCCTTTTCATTGGGGAGCAGAACAACAGGCTTGTCATGGCATGAGGATGACAATATTAAAGGTACTAATAGCAAGGATAAAGCTGCACGCCAGGAGGCCAAAAAAAGGTGAAGTTGGCCATCCTGCCTGACTTTGAACATGCCTTGTACCAATGCTGTGTTAAAGCGAGATATTTCAAGGTTGGTCCTGGAGATGTAAGAGAAGTTCAGCCCTGCATTAAAGCAAGTGTGTTATAACGAACCAGCTACCTAACAAAAAAGTTTGCTTTAGTTTCTTGGTGAAAAAGGGTCTCAAAACCCATTCAGTTTTCTAAATTTCCAGCTTATGTCAGCCATAATTACAATTTGATAACCTGAGTTCTGTTGATTGCCAGTTAAATACACTGCCTGGTGGAAGCATGCACTTATTGGTACACCGTGGCTTAGAATCACTTTCATCAATCAATTTTACCCTGAATTTCCTTAATTTTTTTTGGCTTGAGACCAATCTCTCTCATTGGTCAACTTCCTCCATAATAAAAACCCTTCATTAGTATGTGTTTTTTTATGGTAACTTGAAGAACCTGTGCGCGGACCTTTTCAAGGTCTTGCAAAACGTTAGCCATTTAATTTATGCAACTGTAACTTTCTCCTCTGGCGCACCGTTGGGCCACCCTGGTCCACTCCATACTGGGCCACTTTGCACTCCAGACCAGAGCACCGCTTGGGTATAAATCCCACTTTAGTGTCCGCCCCAGTCTTGTTGTTTGTCCACTTTCTGTTCTTTTATTTATTGTAACTACTCTCGCCCTAAGTTATTTAAGCTCCAGCACCCTCTGAAGGGCTCTTCACTTTATTACTGATGACTAGTTCCCTGGAGTTGGGGCTGTGCAACGTGCATTAACCCGCTGGGAACAGGAGAACATAGACAATCCTCTTACAAGGCTGCTTATGAAACGCTAAAGAAGCTGCTGAAGAGACGGCCAATCCTACGCCACCCTAACTATAGTAAACACTTCATGCTGTTTACTGATGCCTCCGACTACGCTTTTAAAGCTATCTTGGCTCAACTGGATGAGCATGGGGTTGATCATCCCTTTTCATACTTCATCAAGATGATTTCTAAGGCATAACGAAACTATAGTATCACTGAGAAGGAGAACCTTGCCATCTTGCTCGCTGTTAAATATTACCGCTCTTTCCTATGTGGAGCCTCATTTATAGTGATCACAGACCACACCTCCTTAAATTAACTACAGAATATGAAAGATTTCATTGGGCGGTTGGCACGCTGGGCTTTGAAGCTCAAGCACTATGATATGAACATTGAGCACTAAGCTGGGATGAGACACATGAATGTAAATGGGTTGACTTGGCTGCCCATCCTTCACTTAGATAGTAGTGAAGCAAAGCGTCTACATGACCTCCTAATGACCCCTGCTGCTTGGGAGTATTAGGATGAACCCGTCCAAAAAATGCTAGCTTGACACTCCCATAACACTAAGGTGGATAATGGGAAATATACAAGAATTAGGGTGAACTGGTTTTTCTACCCCCGACCATCTGAGCGATTACCTGTCATCATGGAGTCTCAAGCCTTCTTAGGGCATAGTGGAGTGTGGAAAAACTATGAGTGGGTAAAAGAATGCTACTATTGGGAGGTAATTGTGGAGCCATCGTTGAAGACTTGGATGCCTGTTTAACATGTAAGAAGCAGTCCAACTTTAAAACAAAGTATCAATATCAGCCTAAAACCCCAACAGCCTTTCCACACAATAAGTATTGATGTGGTTGTGTAACGATTGACAATTGTACATAAATCCCAAAAGGTTGGGAATTATAAGATTAATGTGTGTTGATAGTTGCAATTCCGTTATTCCAAGTAAGATTTTCCTATTTGGGTTGATAATGGAATAAATTAAATAAAATTGTTTATTTAATTGGTTGTGTGTTCTTAGGTTCCCCTCCATTTCTCCGTCAAGTTTCCTGGATGCCATCAATTCTGGAGGCTTTTGCACCCCTCATTACCCACAATTCATTTAGCCTTTTTAGGAAGTATTTCAAATTGAGGTAAGCTCCAATGGACCTCACTTTGGAATTCTATTATGACTTCGAGTCTACTCCCAATAAAGGCCACTATTCGCTGGATTAGTTTTATTTAATTTTATTTATTTAAAGCAAGTATTGGGGGTGCGTATGGCGGTGTGATGAGGAGGAGAGGAAGGGGTGGATGCGCCGGGATCCTCTTGAGAGTGGCCTTGCCCTGGCAAGGGGGGAAGGAGCCAGAGTGGGCTGAGTGACAGAAGCTGGTTGACTGCACCTTGACCGGGTAACCCTGAGGTGACAGGGCCATAGGGACGCACCTCAGCCTGGGAGCCTAAGGCGACAGATGCCAGTGCACTGCACCTCAGCCTGGTATGACCGGAAAGGCCATCCATTTGGACAGGACCATTTGGAGTTGGTACAACCACATATGGGGGTGGTGGTTTAGGGCTGGTGGCGTGCTGGGCCTTGGGAGCCCCATCCGTTAGAAGTTGGACCTCTAACCAAATTATGAGTGGAAATTAATACATCTTGATAGGTATTGATCACTTTACCAAATGGGCGAGGCTGTGGCTCTCCCAGCTCAGATGGCCAAAGCCACTACCACTTTACTCCATCAGTAGTCTTTGCTAAATATGGTTGCCACAAGATTTTCTCTGTGATAATGGCAAAAACTTCACCTCCCAAGTGGTGAAAATCCTCGCTACATCCATGGGCACGCAACAGCTTTTTTCTGCCCCAAATAACCCCTCTACCAATGGTACAGTGAAATGAGCTAATGGGACCCTAGTCTCTATATTGAAGAAAATGGCCACTTCATACCACCTTCACTGGGTCTGTATTTACCAAGTGCCCTCATGGCCTATCATATCAGTTATCACTGGATCCTTAAGATGTTGTCATTCTGTGTGTTGTACAGATGAGACCCTGGGGTGCCTACTTAACAATCCAAAGATGTTTTCTCAGCTAAGACTGATCCATATCTAAGCCATGAAGAAGTTGGCGCAGCACATCATCTAGTTAGTCTAAAGCAATTACCAGTTTAGCAAAAACTGTCACTAAAGAGGGCCAAGCGGCCAATGAGCTCTGGCCACCACTTCCTTCTTTCCAAGTGGCGGACTTGGTACTCTACTACCACAACCAAATCATGTTTAGAAAGGAAAATCTTGGGTCCATCTGGGAAGGGCCTTTTGTTATCATCTATAGGCTAGGGGATGAGTACTCCATCTAATTTCTTGCTTCTGGAGTCACAATTAACTGAGTGCATGGATGGTTCTTGAAAATATTATTCCCCCTACCACTCTTTAAGGGGGGTATTGTCAGACAATTACAAGTCTGATGTATCTAAAAAGAGAGGTTTGGAGGTGAATAATGAAAAAAATTGGCTAAAAGACCCTGGCAATTCTTGGTGGAACCCCTCAAATCAGGGTAACACTTCTAATAATAATCAGGACACAAAATGAGTTTGGGCGATTGGATTGCACCAAATATTGGCCAAATTTGGGGAGTTCATTGGAGGCTCCTCTTCAGGTCACTTCCATTTTAGTACAGCCTACACTGTGGAGACCAGCCCCTTTTATAGGGTCAGAGGGGGTCCAATCAAGTGCAAAATTTTCTGGCCCACGGGTTGGGTGAATTACATCAAAACCTTACTGCACAGACTTAACTTACCTGCCCTTAATCGGCCATCTCATCAAAGTGAAGTTAGGATTTTTAAAAGTTCCAATTGGTTCACCGCCCATATTATCTAATTTGGAATTAACTAAACAATCCAAACTTCAAGCCTCGACACATTAAATACTAAGTATCTACTTCTTAAGGGGGTTTATTTCTTACCTCCCGCTGCAATAAATAGAGATAAAAATTTACAACTTATTAGTTTTTATCGTTTATTTACTTTTCTATTATAAGTTGTCTCAATCCCCCATTTGTTGGAATTAAGGTAAAAAATCACCAGCGATAATCTTCCCTGAAAAAAAAAATCCAACACCCCATCCAAGGCTACAAAAGGGGTGGTTGTAGAGTAGGATGGTGAACTAAATTAGTTGTAGGGCATGGAGGGACTTCTGATGGGCCCCTTGATTCCGCTGACAATCTGGATAACCCTGATACCTGAACTAGTGCTATTTGCCTAAGAAGTTTTAATAAAGGTATTGCCCCAATTTTAGGGGTTCCACCAAGAATCAGCCTGGGCTTTTGGCCAATTTTATCGTTATTTTCATCCACAACACTCTTCTCAAAATAAAGTACTTAGAATTGTCCAACTGAGGCCCACAGTTGCTGACAATCTACTAAGGGAGTCCAAATAATAAGAACGCATGGCGCACAAAGAGATGGGCCATTTCTTTAGAAGTAATGGCAGAGGAGCATGGGATAAATAGGGAAAATTTAATGAAGCGGTCTACAACCACCATAACTGCTGTAAACCCCTTAGAGCTTGGGAGCTCAACAATAAAATTCATGGACACTTATGTCCATGGACCTTCTGCCTGCTGCAAGGGATGTAAGAGACCGTTTCTACCAGACTAATCTGATTTGGCCCTTGCATAAGTTACACAGTCCGCAATCCAAGCTGGGACATCCTTTGACAAGCCCAGCCATTTGTAGGTAAGCTTGATTAGATCAATGAATTTCTTATTCCCTGTGTGACCAACTGCGGGTGATCAAGATGAGCCTGAAATACTTCAGCTTGGAGGATGGGATTAATCCACACCATCAACCAAATTCAGATGAGCCCCTTGGCCAGAGAATAGAAGGAATGCTTGGAGGAAGAGAGACAGATGCTCCAAAAATTCTACCCCTTCCACACAGGCTGTCTGAGCTGCATAGGCCCACAAAATTAAATGTACATCTGGAGCTAGATCTGCTGCTGAAACCGTGGAAGGAACAAGGGCCAAGAACTGAATGGGGGAATGACCATGACGAGATCAGCCTCATCTGAGTCAGCTGGACTAGTTGCAGGGTATGGCTAAGAAAATTGGGGAGGAGATTTAATGCTCCTTTCACCAACTCGTATTTGAAGTTAAAACTGAACAAATACTGTTAGGTATGGGCCTAGCGGAGTGCCAACTTCTGTGGCTTGCGGAATTAAAGAGAATCTTGGTGTTCAGTTTTTACAATCAACTCATGCTGAGCGCCCTGCAAGAGATACCGCCAGTGGGTCAAGGCCCACACCACGGCTGCCATCTCCTTATCATAGATGTCCCAAGATTGCTCAGTGGAAGAGAACTTGTGGAAGAACTAAGTGGCCAGATTTTCCAACCCATAATGCTCTTGGAGGAAGATAGCCCCTACCACAGCAGAAGATTTATTGCACACTACAATATAGAATTTAGAAAGGTCTGTGTGCTTAAGGATGAAGGCAAAAACACCTCCTTAATTGAATCAAATGCCTGCTAGCACACATGCACCCAGAAAAAGGGGATGTTCTTGCCTGTGAGTGGATGAAGTGGGGCTGCTAACTTGGATAGGGCGGAGGGGGACTTTTCAGGAATATGATAGTGCCCAAGAAGCTTCTCAATTGCTTCTGCATTATTGGAGTAGACCATTCATGGATAGCATTCAATTTTCTGGGCTGGATATTGTAGCCATCTTTCAAGACTAGATTGCTTAAAAGTGACTTATTCTCAATAAAACTCACATTTTAATGGATTGACAAACAGATCTACCTTATGCAAGGTAGCCCTACTGTTTCCAAGTCCTTTGCATGTTGTTCAGGAGTAGGGAGTTTACCAAGGTATCAATAAAATATCTGATCATGCAGGCGATCCAAATATTTCCTAGTACATTCTTTATCATCATTTTTTAAAATGTTTTAGGCACATTCTTTAGCCCAAAAGGCATCACAAAAAATTGGAAAAACCTCATTTTTTCTGGATATCAGTAAGCCATTCCTAACCTTCCATCACCTAAATTTGACTGAAAGCATTGACTAGAACAAGTTTTGAGAACACGCACAACTTGGCAATCACTTGGCTGATCATCTGTTCCAAAGGCAGGGGTAGGGCTTGTGGACTATAATTTTTTCAAGGTGACTGTAATCCACATAGGGATGAAGGGAACCATCTGCTTTATTGGCAAAGATGACGGAAGAGGCAACAGGGAAAGTCTCTTGAAAACCACCCTTCTTGAACATATCATCTAACCATGCACTGAGGGCATCCTCCTCCGCTGTATGCAGGTACAGTTAGCAATTTATGTTTACCACCTGCACCGTTGTTCAAAAGCCTATGTTGAATTCCTTTTTTGAGGAAAGGCGGTCCGCCTTCTTGGGATCAATGATAATTTAATATTTCATCAATGCTGTCAGACAATCTCCTTCTTGACTTAATAAAAAGAATGTTGGAGGTATGAGTGCCCCCAAATCTGCTACCATGATTGGCCCATCACCTGCCCAATCTTCAAATAATATTGTGGTTATCAATGATATGAGTACCCATGGCGAAAAGACCTTAGCAGATTCTCGGTGGGATCCTAACTATTGGAAATATATGGTTTATAACTAAAATTGGCTTAAAAAGGTAATAACTAACAATAGGATTACTCCAACTTCTCGGCCAAATTTGGGGTGTTTGTTACCACACAGGTTTGACCACCGCTGAGGTGAGAAGATTTTACTCAATGATGATAGGGTGCAAATTAACCAATCATTACCGCACAAGTCTGACCACCGTTGAGGTGAGAAGATTTTACTTGATGATGATAGGGTGCAAATTAACCAATCATTACCACATGAGTCTGACCACCGTCGAGGTGAGAATATTTTACTCACTGGTGATTGAATACAATTTATCAAAATGTTACCACACAGGTCAGTTTTGCCTTATAAAATTTATCTTTGATCTGATAGGCTGAAAGCCTATATTCCCTAATTTGGATGACTCAGCTTTATATACTTTATCCTTGAAAACCCATGGTCTCAAAATTTAAACTAGTTTAAATATGAAATACTAGTATTGAGAAAAGGACCTTTCTTGGTTTGGCCCTGCTTAAACAATAAAAAA
This sequence comes from Massospora cicadina, assembly GCA_022478985.1. Lineage (NCBI taxonomy): Eukaryota > Fungi > Entomophthoromycota > Entomophthoromycetes > Entomophthorales > Entomophthoraceae > Massospora > Massospora cicadina. The sequence goes on along the minus strand of JAKSZP010008100.1, from coordinate 7,600 downwards.
CAAAAAAAACTTTAACAAAGCGTTATTTATTACTTTTATTTATAAAGTAAATTTCTCACTTTAACAAAGAATTTGTGGCATCCGTCGGTGGATCCCACAAATGCTTCAGGAAATTTGTTAGAAGACCCACGGGAGAAACAAGAGATGTAACTGATTCCTGACATTGAGCTGTAGTAAGAGTATCCAATAAGGGAAACTCACCCTATGCCTGGCTGTTGGTGAATTACAGCATATTAGACTCAAGCTGAATTCTCACATGCTACCAACGCCACCAACCCACACCAAAAATTACTAAAACATAAGGTTAGGCATTTCTGAGAAGTGATTGTAAAAACTAAACTGGTGAACTGAGAAGGGTACTGGGCGCCGTTTTATAGGATGGCTAGGAGGCTGAAGAGGTAACTATTACCACAGGTCCCAAGTCTAGATTAATAACAATCTGCTGAGCCAACTACAGACTAATGAAGTTACCCGCAGCTCTGGTACCAACCAAAGCCTCAAAGGTCATCTGAAGAACTTCAAAAAGATTTTTACTGGCAATAAAAAGGTAGGCAGAATTTTTTATTTTGTGGATATGGTCATTTCTGCAGACATCTAAGAGATTGAGAAGACAGGTGAGCCAGAGCACACCAACTCAGACTCAGGGGTGGCGTCAGGACCTGGGACCAAAAGGATACTGGTCAGAGTCTAGAAAAGAACCTGAGACAAATTGGGTAATCAAATCATGAAGTTCCCATTTTGAGTGTGGACCAAGGTGAAAGAAAAGGGTGATGGAACAAGTCATCCGTGAAGGGATTCCTCCAAAGCCATCCAGGAACTGCTTATAAAATTGATGATTGACCAGACAATTAACTGAAGTCAGGTTACTGACTGAACATTCATAAGGAGGATGGTGAAAACTGCATCACCCATCTCAATGAGGAGGGCGGAAATGGCCAAAACAATGGATGATCAATTATGTCAGAGCAACAGTAGATAAAGTTTAGACTGGCCTGCCAGTTGGATTGCAAAGGCACCCAAAAGGCGAGCCAGAATGCCAGGGGCATTGCTACACAAACAACACCTAAGGTGGAGGAAAGATAATTAATAATGGAGGACCAATGGATTGCAAATGTAACAAACAACTCAGCGAAAAATCAAGCTATGTAACCTCAAAGTTAATGGGCCTGGGCGTAGGGGGTTATGAGATCAAGCAAACTTATAAAGCCTTGACACAATAGGCCCAAATGGCTTTGGAAAATGATACCATTAAGGATATGGCTGGTCCAACCCAGTCAATACATGGCCACTAGGCCAATTATAGATATAACAGAACTAGCAGGGAAAATTTTTGAACAAAATTTTAAAATTAAATAAATTTGAATGTTGGAAGATTTTTATTGAAGTAGAATAAATAGATCTGATTGTCATTTTTCTAAGTGTGTTATGACTGTTTAAATAGATGATCAATTTGGAGAATAGCTTGGGAAATGTAAGTTTGGTGCCTATGAGATTTGACTAATCCTGCAAACTTTTGGGTGAGGGGGGAGAAAAATGTATCATATTGAAATGACCTTAAAATTGTTGGTGGTAGGCTGAGCCACTGTCAATTCATCCACAGACACCCAAGTTGTCAATTTTATTTTTTAATGACAGATGTTGGATTTTTAACCAGGTGATATTCCTCACATATTAACAAAATTAGTATAATAATTAATTAGGGATGATTGCCAATTAGTTTGCTAATTTTGATTGATAATAACATCCCAATTTGGGCTCCCCATTTGGTTGGGTTGAGCTGTCTTGATCCACAGGATCAATAAAGTATCAGGCATCATGCCTTATAGAAAATTGGTGGGTCTCAACACCAGTGGCTGAGGCCGTGGATGTTGAGATATTCAACATTATCAATTAAGATGACGAATTACTTAAATTTGACATCAAAAAGTATCGGAATTGATCCCAATACTTTTCAGTTAATTTTGACACCAGCGACTTATGCCGAGGATATTGAACTACTTATAGTAATTGTTTAAGCTTGGCTTTTATTCCCACACCAACTCCATATGAAAAATGATTGTGGGATTTACAGCAGAAAGTCAATTCTTAGAGGTCCATCAACTTATTCCAAGGATGCTGATCCATTTAATATTATTTAAATAAAGTCAAATCATATTTTGACTTTGTGAGAGTATTGTGCAGAATCCCCAACAGTATTTTAGGTTTAATTTGACACTGGCGACTTATGATGAGGATGTCAATATATTTAATTAATTCAGATTATGATGAATCAAGGATTGAAATAATCATGGACATTTAAGGATGACAAGTATTACCAGTGAGAGTGCTGATGAATACTAAGCAGAGAGAATCACCAGTGAGTACTGATGATGCTGGCATAAATGCCAATGATGTGGACAGGCAAGAGATGCCTATAAATAGTTTGATCTCCCTCTCAATAAATCTATCTTCTGTCTTCCCATCTTTATTAAGTTTTTAGTTAACAGTAGTTAGCTTAGCTTGTAGAAATAGGACTCAAGATCCTCAGTTGTTAGGTGCTGGGTTAAAACACCTGGAGTGGTCAGAACAACCAACTCCCAACCTTGAACTAGATGAAAACCCTGTGGGAACTTGGGCAACTAGCAGCCACAATGATGAACTTGAAAGATTGAAGGGGAGAAACCCTGAGGGATTCAATAGAGGCCGCTGAACTTCAATTGTTGGAAAAGTCTAAAGAGGACCTCTGAGCCATAACGAGTGGACAAGCCTCAGAAGGAGAAGTTGTTGGTCTACTGGGTTAATGGGTCGCCCTGAGATTTTATAGGGAAAGGTCACCAATGATTGTGAAAAAGCAAGGGCCAGCAGTCTTCATACTGTTTGGCCTGGCATACTAATGGAGTCACCTATTTTTGAGAATAAAAATTCTCAACACTGGTGCTCACTACAGGGGCTCTGTTAGTGTGCTTCTTGACTAGCTAGAGGCAAAATTCAGAGGAAAATGTGGAGAGGAGGATGACATTGGACGAGAGCAAGGAGCTACCCCTATAGCCAAGGCTTGGTGAGGAGATATGTTGGAATTTCATTCCTAGTTGATGTTAGCCTTGGCTAAGGAATAAGCTCAGCATTAACCTTGAGTTGAGTCAATGATTAGATCTTGCTTAACTAGCATTTATGCTTACAAGGTTGAGAGTTGATATGATAATCTGATGACGAGTGGATTGTTATTGTTGATACAAGCTTATTACATGATGAATTTACCAATTGGATTACCTTTTTGAGAATTGAATCATTGCTGAATTGATGAAACCAGAAATTGCTAAATTGACAAGTTAATTGATTATCAATCTGAGACCACGATGGGATGTGAGCAGGAGTGAAGCAAATCCATTTAAGGTTAAAGTGATCCACATCCAGAGGCTGCCTCACATGTGATATATAAACTATATCTACTAGATGTAATAAATTACCCATAAGCTGATGAATGCCATATAATATAGCCTTTTGTAAACCAACTGCCACTGATGCTGCCTCAAGTAGTTCATAACCTCCACACCTCTATTCCCCATTATATTCCTCATGATAATTTTACACCAGTATGATCACAATGTTCATATTTTGGCCACCCTATTTAAGGGCTGGCTTTTTGTCTAATAAAATACATTCCTTTACCTACCTTTATTAAGTTTTTAGTTAACAGTGGTTAGCTTAGCTTGTAGAGGTGGGACTCAAGATCCCCAGAGGTTAGGTGCTGGGTTAAAACACCTGGAGTGGTCAGTGCAACCAACTCCCAACCTTGAACTATATGGAAACCCCGCGGGAACCTAAGCAACTAGCACCAACAATGATGAACTGGAAAGATTGAAGGGGAGAAACCCTGAGGGAATCAATAGAGGCCGCTGAACCAAAATTGTTGGACAAGTTCCAAAGAGGACCTCTGAGCCATAACGAGTAGTCAAGCCTCAGAAGGAGAAGTTGTTGGTCTGCTGGGTTGGTGGGTTTCCCGCGAATTTTTAGGGAAAGGTCGCCAATGATTGTGAAAAAGCAAGGGCCAGCAGTCTTCATACTGTTTGGCCTGGCACACTAATGGAGTCACCTATTATTGAAAATGAAAAATTCTCAACAACAGGATTGATGGCATCTCACCCAATGGGCTGCGGGAACCTCCTATGGCTACCCCACAAAGGGGCAGTCCAATGAGGTCAAGAACAGGTTTGGGGTACCCAACTCACATGCAACCAGTCACTCCAGCATCCGTTTGACCAAGCGGAAAATATCATTTAATTATTTTGGAGTGTCTAGTGAGGGTTTCAAACTGTGGGTTGCATTTCCCAATGGCCCAATTCCATTATCAAGCTTTGTATGAATCAAGCTGAGCTCTTGCTCACTGATGCTTTATGCCAATAATTCCACATCAGCTTTTAAATTAAAAATAAAACAATAAAAGGCTGGTTTTTATAAGATTTTTATTAGGTAGCTCAGGATAAGAAAGAAAATGAACTCTCTCAATATTGAACCCTTCAGTATTTAAACTATATTATGGTTGAGGGAAATCCAATGAAACATTTGGAATATCTTAGACTAGTCTGTATTAGGAAATATAGGATTGTAGCCTATTGAGGCTCAAAAACTCACTTTGCTTTGGTTGAACAATGGATGGGGAAATTATTTTTGAATAAAACATACCCATAGGGTAACGATTATATAAAACACAGCCAATTCCCATTTGATAAAAATATTGCACCTTGAAGGACTATTGCAAAAGCCTAGAAATGAGGGTGGTCCCCGCGTAGGTGCTTGAATGGACCTGTTTGTGGCTGGGGAAGTACCATCTGATGGATTCCTCAAGGTCAACCACATGGTCAGAGTAATCCAACTTCTCAGTCATGTGTTATTTGCTTAAAAAGTATTTGGAATTGTGTTACCCCAGTTTCTGAGGTTTTACCAAGGATCAGCAAGGGCTTTTTGGCTGATAAAATTGGTATCATTGTTTAATTTGAGCTTATTATTATTAAAACTTGTAAATGTTCGACATTTCCCCTTTTTTAGCCAATTTTTCCCTGAAAAATTCTTATCTTGGAGCCTGGAGGTAAATTTCCAACAATTTTTGCTATTAATTTGACACTTGACACTTCATTATCCAGAAATAAATGCCCAATGGGCTTTGTTGCCATGGGTTTGGGGCTCTCAGGCTTCAATGATGAAAGCTCATTGCCCTCAACTTTATTTGAACCTTTTATCCCAAGATAATACTGACTAACTGAAAGCTTGACAAAAATTCTCTTGATTTATTTTATTAGATTAAAATGTTAATACTGGACTGGAGATGTGCCCTTAAAAGGGTAAGCTGTTACCCATCTGTTGAGATTTTTGCCCATATCTCCAGCCAACTAGATTACCAGGGATCACTAGGGGATAATTCCCTATAGAAAAGTGACTTGGATATTGGTTGACTTAATTATATGGTAACAATAATTGGGGGATTTTAAGTAATTCGCCAGAGTCAGATCTGTCAGAGATTGATCTAGTGAATGCTTAAGATCTTGTCAGGCAGAGTTGACAATGAAATGGGGGAATCTGATTGTTAATCAATGATTAACTATCATTGTATTAATTGGTATCAGTCAGGTTTCATCACTGACCAATTGGGAATTTAAGGATCTGCTTGCAAGGTGAGTGATGCCGCCTGTAACTAGCAAACCAATCATTTGGTTTATGACCTGCCCTAATGGTAACAAGTCCCATAACCTAAGCAGGTCGCTTGCCAAATAAGGTTGGTTTTCTGGGATCAAGAGGAAAACGTTAGGGACACATTTTCTAGCTCTTTCTCTTTTAGGTCTCAAGTATGTCCACTGATGGAACCTTATCCAAGATGGGGAAGACCATCGCTGATGAGACAATGATTGTTAATTCAATGGCAATGGCTGCTGTTTCATTGATTATGTGCCAACTGAGGGTTGGGCGCCGAATTCCCAGTATAAATTCCCCTAAGAATTCACTTAATAAAAACAATACTCTAAAGGATGCTTTACCAATATATTCTATTCTTTTTCAATTAAATTATTGAAGTGTGCTTTAATTGATAGACTCTTTAAGATAAAGAGTAAGGATCTGAGCGTGGATCTAGAGAAGAGAAAGCTGGGTTGCATCAGGATTGCTGCCAACTGTGTGTCACCAGAGAGAAGCCATAAACAAGGATCTGAGCATGGATCAAGTTAGGCGATATAAGGCAACAAATCCTATTGAGAACATCTTTAGTATTTTGAGGGAAATCACTGGTCAAGCGTTGAACCCAATACTAGTACTTATTCAACTATGGATAATAGTCTCCATACTATTATCAAACAAATACATAAAACTATCAGACAATGCGGAGAATTGCACAACACCAAACCTGTGCAGTTAATTAATTTAGGGGTCATCAGTCAATAATGATCAAGAAACCCGTTAAATTCTAACAATTGGTGCTCACTATAAAGGTGTAGTTGAGTACGATACTAGGACGCGATGTCATATAGAGAAAATAAAAAACTCTGGATGGAGTTGGCAACCATCAACCAGAACATCCTGAATTTGGCGGATCATTAATAATTTGCTGCCTTGAAGGAGAGAGTTGCAAAGATTGAGGAAGGGGTCGAGAATTTAACTAGTTTTGGAAATGAGTTACTTGGAAAGGCAACGTCATTGAAGAAAAAAGTTTGGGATTTAGTTTGAGAAGTCTTGTTTTTGAAAAATGGAGTGTGAAGCAAATTACGTTCATTTATGAGCATTCAGAGCAGATTTAAAGCGACTGTTAAGCAAGTTAAGGAGTTTTTACACACAAATGCAAATGTGAGCCATATGTGGCAACTGATGCTGAAGAAAAAACTCCACAGTCTCCAGTGGGTAAGATGACTACCCCAAGAAAAATGCCACCCACTTTCACAGCTATCTTGGAGATGACGCCAAAAATTACTCCTCAAGTGAGCCAAGTAGCCAAATTAAGAGAGGTGGCTAGAGAAACCTCGGAGGAATTTAAGGCAACACCAAAATTACCTACTTTCTATCAGGATAACGCCCCTGCATATCCAATTATTTGATATGACAATGTATGGATATGGTGATTGTCAATAGGCTTTGACAGTGATGAGCTGTTTGGACACCAATTTTCAGAACCTAGTGTTGCACCATCTAGAGGGGGACATCTAATTGTATTCAGAGGCCAAGATGGCCATTATGAAGGAATTTGTAAGCATCACACATGTCAAAGTGCAAATAAGAATTCATGAGCATTCAGTTCCATAAGGATGAATCCTTACCAAGTTTTGTTAATCATTTCTACTAAGAATCGCAGATTTTGGTTGGAGAAAAAGTGCTGGATGATTTTGATGCCCAGATTGTACTACACGTGGCCCTTTGGCCCTATCATGATTTGCATCAAATGATGTCTACTATGTTTACAATGAAGATTATCACCTCACAGATGATGGATCATTTTAAAATATTGAGAGCTACCTTTGATGCTCTGAATAGAAGTTTTAAATAAAATCCAGTAAAAAACAGGAATCCCACGAAGGGGACTGAGGGCACTTTGGAGTTTATCACTGAACTGTGCCAGGAAATAAGCCCAAAAAGTTTAAATTTA